>JAVYIG010004939.1:0-148258 GCA_035222895.1 Strongylocentrotus droebachiensis
TATTGCGTGGAAGGGAATAGGCCATTTTCGTAATGTAATCAAATTTAATACATACGTCTTTGTGAACTTCCTCAATACAAATTATTTCATTCACCTGTCTAGGATTCGCAATAGTCAGAATGCAAACTGCATGTATTAAGTGTGGCAACAACTAATGTATGCAGATTGGATTATGTCTATTTAAATACTATTATTATTATCAGGTGAATGAAATCGTTTGTATCGAGGCACTTGATTCACTTGGGGCGTCTTTGAGAATGCCCATAGATTTGGCCAAAACCCGTTCTAGATTTCAGGGCCTCAGCGGTCATCCAACTGTTACTATAGTATCTTCTCGATTTTGCACACGAACCGCAGATTGTAATTCCCCAATGAGTTTGCGAAAATTGCCTAATGATTATTGGTGAATTATAAGGAGTAAGTAATCTAACGATTATAAGAGTTAGCCCTACGCGTTCATCAAAAATAGTAGGGCCTACTTGATTTGTTGATACTGAAAAAGTTTTGTTTTAACATACGCGGGTTTACGCCAATGATTTTTAATGAGTAATCCAAGCTTTCTAGTGTCGATTTGAATGAAAACAGATTATTGACATTTTGAACGAAATCGGACAAAAACTACGAAAGTTTTAGGGTTCTGAAAGTTGAGATCACTTTGTATCAAATTATGAGAATCTCAAATTGGCAAATTACTCATTTCAATGTGACGTATTTCAGGATGACCCTCGCGTTCGTTGTACCCTTAAATATCATAATGTGGCGTTTTCTCGTATGTGCCTCAACCTTTATGTGAGTACTCAAAATATGATATGAATTAATAAGATATAAAACGTCCCCCAAGAGACAAAAAAGAGTCTTGTCAGGCATAAGTTTTGAGAAACGGCATTCAAATGGGAGAGTTGGCCACCACAACAGCTCATCTGCATTACCGATTCTGACGCATATACCATAAGTGGTCTGACTCTCTGCTTCTGTTTATTGGTTTGCTTTTTTGTGTTTCATGTTCGTTTGTTTGTTTCCACTTTGCTTTCTTTGCTTTGTGTTGCTTTCCTTCAGAGTAATTTATAATGTCAAACTTAGATTTTAATTTAGAGTGTTGAAGTTAAACAAGATTCACACGTGTGTTAATGATCCCCCAATCTTTCTTCAGCACGATAGATATGATCTCGATGAGAACGTGTTTCTTCTGAATTGATATCCCGCTGGGGAAGGTGCAGTATCAAATTCCATTTTCTATTCATTTCGTGACATCACCCCTCATTCAGAGCGTACTTCATCAATCTGAGGCTGTGTTTATACGGTCCTCCTTAACCCGATGCTCAACGGTGTTTTTTCCCCCTTAATTTGAATCCAGTTAACGCGAGGCGCCATCTGCCGCTGACGTAAGGCAGCGTTAGCGACTAGCGCAGATTTTGACGCAACATGCAATATGAGATTTATACAAACACTGAATGCAAATTGAAACGCGCAAATATGCGGTGTACATTAGGGTTAAATAACTGGCGCATAGGATAATTTCGTTTACAGAATTGTTTAGCGCAAGTAAATTGACGCAATGGAAATGACGTAGTGTGCAACGGGCAGTACGAATGCGCCAGTCAGTGGCACATTTCTACGTCAGGCACAGGACGACTCGTGTGCAACTCGCATAATACTGAATTCGCTCGCTGTCAGAAAGTCACCTTTCACGGTGTCATCACAAAAGGCGTCGTGAGATCTCACACACGGATGGACAGCAACTCTTAATTCAAACGAGGTTTTGTGGAGGTTCGTATAAACACGACCTTTACGTCGCTGCTGTCCCTCGCCTGTCGGTGCTCGCTCGCGTGGCCGTCGGGGCAAGGTGATTGAGAGATGCCTAAAATTATCACCCCTGGGAGTACCTTTACAGCAGCCGAATGAACAACTGCTGTTGACAGTCGAAAAACCTTGCGCTGATTATCTGCTTTAATGAAGACCCCGGAGGGTTTTCCTCGCCGCTGAATGATTGATGCGTGTGCCTTTCGATGTTTTATTTTCCTTCGTCGTCTCCATTTTCCTTTTCTACCTCTTCTTGTCCTTTGTACTTTGATCTCTTCATTACAACTTGACTCCACCATCCCTCTCAAAATAAACGTTTTTACAGAAAATTCGTGGCGGTGTAAAGCGCTCTGGTTGCCCCCGTTGTGTATTGATGATCCTACTCATATTGCATTGAAAATAGGAGAAAATCTCATGGCCCGAGGCTTTTACGTCACTTATAGACTGAAGTGCCTTGGTTCAAATAAATATTGACGATTGCTGCCTGGAATATGTTTTGTGTGTGTGTGTGATGAATTGTTGTATTAAGGACATTCAATCAATAATACTGAGACTCTGGAATTCGCATTGATCATTATTTTTCTAGCTGTTTACACGATAGGCGTAGGGCAGTACATGAATTCAACCGCTAGATATCTTATCTTTATTCACTGGTTTTGTTTACAACGGGTGTCCTTTTTCTTGTATTTGTATTTAATAATCGAACTGTTATACAAATATACCAAGTCTGAGGAGGGACTGGCATAGTACTATTTTTTCCGAGGGGCGAATTAAGACATGCGCAGTTCTGCCAGGATAAAATAGTGAAAACTATTCGGAGCCCTGGCAGAGATTTGTTTTTCATAGTGAAATTATACTTTATCACGTGAGCACCAATTGACGAATCGTGTATTAAGAATACTCATAAACATTCATAGGAGGGATATAAAACTATATAAATTCTGTATGTACCACTTAAAATTATTATAGTACATGATATTCGAATCAATATTCCAAGAGCCCAATCTTAAGTTGCGAATCCATATGATTTGTTCGTCGGTTTTTATTGTTCTTTTCATTGTATATGTATAGACCTGTTGTTGTTGTTTTCTTTTTGTTTCCTTGTCCTGTCCTGTGTTTTCGGGCATTATATAGCCTAGGCTTGGATGTTTCTTTTTACATGCTTTCTTTTATTTTATTCAATAATTAAAGTATCTGACAATTTAAACAAAATCCTTCTAGTGTTCGTTAAATGTATCAAATCCATCTGACACATTAACTCTCAATAATTCGTAAATTAGATCAAAGTTGATGAGGATTTTCGTAGGTTACTACTGCGTATAGGGGATACAGTCGAACGGTTATCCTGAATTGGCTATGACGCTATAATAAATGGGTTGTTTGGAATAGCAAAATGGAAACTTTCAAAAACTTGCTAAAAATCAAGTATGTTCTCTGCGACTAGTTCTTCTTTGCTTATTTTTCTCAATTATCATGAATTTCCACACACAAAATCAACTCTAGGGCAATTTCAATACCCCATTGTACGGAGTGTGTATTGGATTACGTAATACATCGTTGTCCTTGCTATATTAGGTTTTATATATCTAAATCTTCGAATGTATTATGGTATAGAGATATCGACTGCTTTGAGAGGCCTGACTGGTTTTATATGCTTAAGGAACTCGCTCAGGGTCATGGCAGGATCTGAGCGAGTTCCCCAGAGCATATAAAACCAGCCAGACCTCGAATATTAAAGCAGTCGATATCCCTTTTATATACCGAATTCAAACAAAAATCTACCAAGAATTCTTACCATATCCTTTTATCGAGTAAAGATTGGTTAAAACTTCACGGAACATCTGAGAAGCTGTCTGTTTATCACCTACGAAAAATGGCTGAAATTTTCGATCAGTTGGGAATCGCAGACAAAAAACACTGTAGGGCCTATGGTGTCCGCACTCGCTCAAAGAACATTTTAACTAGTAAACCAATGGGTATCGCAGCAAGATTTTATTATTTTTCCGGTAACTGGAATTTTGCCGGGATTTTACTCTTGGACTATTAATCGGTTTTGGCATTTTTCGTTTCTTTACGGGAATGGCTAAAATCACGACTGCAATTTCGACCAATCAGATGGCTGGATTTCTTAAGTGAGGTATATAATACATTATATTAATTTATGCAACATGTGTCATGTTATTACAAGAAGTAAAAAAATTGTTTTTCTGCTGTATATAACTTTCCTTCTGTTTTGCTATATAAACTGCATTGTAAATTGATTTAGATGATACATATTTTTACAAACAGAATATTGATTTGCTACATTGCATTGTAAATTGATTTATATGTTTATAAACATTATTATTGATGTACATCAATGAAGTTTGATATATACAATGCGATACAATACAATAAATGTTGGCACATTTTAATAGTTGACGCACGAGACAATTCAAATAAATATTGCCTTGAATTGATTTTTCTTACGTAGTTGCGATTATGTTTGAAAATAACTTGGCGGATATTAAATAAATGGCCTATAGGCTTGTTCAAATATATACTGTATCACAGTTACATGGCGACTCAATCTCTGCATACTTATATTTATCATTGTAACCTCGTGAACAAAAGAAACGCTTTGTAAAATTAAAAAAAGTTGGCTTTCCTCATCGATAACCCCCTAAAAACTAGGCCAAAACCAGAATGGTAAATTATCATTATTGAATGCGCATTCATGAAGTGTGATTTCCACGGTAGGCCTATATCCATTACGATTCTGAAGTGACTGGGGAGTTTTTTTCGACACAAAAAGTGATTAGTAAAGCGAAATACTCGAGGTGGAGGTGTGCTCCAGACAGCGTCGAGTGTCGTAGCGGCGTGGAGGGCGCGTAGGAAGCACACGACCCTTTCGAAGAGTGTGTGAGAGTATTAAAGGGAGAGAAAGAGAGAGAGAGAGGGGGATAGAGAGAGAGAGAGAGAGAGAGAGAGAGAAAGGGGGGGGGGGGGAGAGAGAGAGAGAGAGAGGGAGAGAGACAGAGACAGAGACAGACAGAAAGATTTATATATACATATATATAAATATGGAATTAAAATGAATGTGAGAAGAAGATGACGCAATACTCATGAAACTCGATTTCTAATGCATTGTATCTCTGATTCCTTAAAATGTTTACGTACATTTCAAATAGAAATCCATATGCATCTTAAGACAAGTCCCCTACTCCCTACCCCCACCTTCACAAACGTTGAGAAATAATGAAATAGTTTAACGTTATCGTAATGACGATATTTCGCGGATGGGATGGAATTTAAAAAAAAAATGTAATGGTATCTATTCCTACAATGCCAGGGAATAATAAAAAAAAACATATTGATTGAAAATATCAATCAATACAATATTTGCGTAATCATTATTTTGTCGTGCACCTGGTTTTTTTCCTTCTCTCTTCTTTTCATATGACTTCTGTTTGTATTGAAGGACGTTTAACGCAGACGGATACCTCTCTCACTCACCCTCTCTCTCTCTCTCTTTCTCTCCCTCTCTCCATCTTTTTCTCACCCCTCCCCTCTCTCTTTCTCTCCCTCTTCTCTTTCCCTCATTTTTGTTTAATTCCTCTTCTCCTTTTCTTTCTGTATCTAACTAACCCCCTTAAAAAATCTCTTTCTTCTCTCTCCTCTCAGGCAATCATTCTTTCATTCCCGCTCTGGCTCCCACTGTCCCGTCTCTCTCTCTCTCTCTCTCTCTCTCTCTCTCCCCTCTCTCTCTCTCTCTTTCTCTCTCTCTCCCTTTCTCCCCCTCTCTCTCTCTCTCTCTCTCTTTCTCTCTCTCTCCCTCTCTCCATCTTTTTCTCACCCCTCCCCTCTCTCTTTCTCTCCCTCTTCTCTTTCCCTCATTTTTGTTTAGTTTCCTCCTTTTCTCTCTTTATCTAACTACCCCCGCCCCCCTTAAACGAAATCTCTCTTTTCTCTCTCCTCTCAGGCAATCATTCTTTCATTCCCGCTCTGTCTTTCGCTGCCCTGTCTCTCTCTCTCTCTTTCTTTCTCTCCCTCTTTATCTTTTCTTCCCTCTCACACCCGTTTCCTTTACTCTTTCTCCCCTTTCATCCGCGCTGTCTCTCTTCCTCTTTTTCTCTCCCCCCACCCCTCTCTCTCTCTCTATCTTACTAGTATATCGCTCTTCTCTCGTCCTCTCTCTTTTTTCACTTTTATCTCTCCCTCTCTCCCCCCTCTTTCTCTCTCTCTCTCTCTCTCTCCCTCTCTATATTCCCCTAGCCCCTCTTCAGCTCTCCATCTCAGGCCTCCTTTTCCCCCTTAAGCTTCGACATGAAAAGATACCACTGCAAACATGGGAGTCGATATTCTGATCGTCACTTTATTAGAGTCCATTACCCGTACACCCGGGGGAGAAATCAATACAATGTTCAATGTCATATTATGCTTCGTACTTTTGATATTAAAGATCAGTCCTATGACAACCTACGGCAAGCAGGTGTTTCTTGCTCCTTTCGTACGTCGCATCTAACACCTAACCTATCAATTGACGAAAGGGAGAATGTGCTAGTTATGACGGATTTCCATTTTGTCTTCCTTCGAATTCTAAAGAACATTTTACGCGCTCTGGATTATCACAGTAAATTTACTCATACCGAAATGAACACGGAATGGTTTAAATCGATAATCCCAAGGCGAGCCTAACTTTTTATTCTCCAGTTTAATGTGTGATGTAATACTTGTGAAGTTTTTTTCTTCTTTTTAATCTGTTAAATCAACGTTCACCGGTTTTAAAGGGCAATCTAATGTTTTTGAAAGGTTTAAGTTGTTATTGTTGCTTTTGTCTTCTTCTGTATAGTTGTGATTATTGAAAATGTGTGTGCATAATGATCATCATTTGTGTTTTTAAGGGGATTTTCTTTGTAATATTGCACTTTTTACGTTTTTCTAAAGCGAAACGGCCTGAAACGTGGCCTAATTGTCTTCACCACTAATTCAAAAGGTAATCCCAGTGTTTCTCTTCTAAACGACTTTAATCTATTATAACTCAGTAGATTTTTAATAGTGCGTTATAAGAAGAGGTGACCGCGATGAATTTGTTTCGTGTGAAGGGTTACTTGGGTTCGCATCATAATGTTAAAGGGATAGTTGAGTTCTTGTTTAAGACCGAAATATACCTTCACAGTGCATGGTTATTGCTCTTATTTTTATATATGACATTTCTAGTGCTCTTTTAGAACCTAAAATTGCTATGAAGGTAATTTTAGACCCCAAAATGTGTAAAATTTAGGTTAAATCCGATCATACAGATTCAGCTCCACTTTCAAAAAAATTACGGTGACCGCTAATTTAATAATTTGATATTAATAACGATACACGAACCGGCTGGTGTGCGAATTATAAACAACACCAAAAAGCAAACAAAAAGCCAACATTGGCATTGGCTAGAATAAAACGTATAAAGCGCTATCTCATTTTTTCAATGGCTGCTTCAAAATTATCGAATATTAATTTTGTGGGGGTCCAAAAATGTTAGAAATGGTTATATTTATGGATATTTCAGCCGTCTCTAAACCGATTTTTGATTTTAAAAAGATGATTTTTTCAATTGAATTGTATGCTCTTTCAAATTGTCACTCAGTTTTTCATTATCTCACACAAAAAACATCTTGTGTAGCGTCCTCTATACCAAAACTCAACTATCCCTTAAAGTTCGGCATCGATTTCCGCTTACCCACCGGGCTTTTGAAACCAGCTTTGGGCCATCACGCGTGCATGTAAAGGTTTTCGGAAAGAAAAAGTGGCCGTCTGCTTTTCCATTCAATCAATTTGTTGTCAGTTCTCAAGAGGCAATCGGTATGTATGAGAATATGGATTGACTTGATACAAATATCTGTAAGGACATTAGCGTCATCATCAAACCAGCCATCACGTCCATGCCAAATACAATTTTCTTCCCAAATTTCTTTCGACATCCACCTTTTCTGGTTTAGTTCTCGCCATCTTCCTGACATATTGTTTCTAAAATAACCAAAATAATGAGCCCAATAATCAAATTTTGTTACAATTCTTTCTCATTGCCTTTCAAAATAGGTCGACAGATCGACAGCCGAATCGAGTGGTTACTTGGAAATACTGGACATGACTGCAACCATGGCAACCGCAGAGACCGAAGGAAACATGACTGATGATTTTATGATGAACTTTGACGTCACCGTCCCGATATCGATCTCCATCGTAATCGCTCTTCTTATGATCGTGGTCACCATCGGAGTCCTTGGAAACTTGATGGTCATCGTCATCGTGTTCAAAAACTCCACGATGCGGACAACGCCGAATGCTATGGTGGCATCGCTAGCGGTCGCAGACCTTCTCGTTCTTCTGATGTCGGTGCCCTTCAAAATTATATTTCTATTTACAAAGACTTGGCCTTTCGGAAACGTCTGGTGTAAAGTCGTTCATCACCTAGCCACCTCTTGCGGGTTGGTATCCGTGTATTCACTGGTAGCTCTCAGCGCAGATCGTTACCACGCTATTGTGCGCCCAACGAGCTACACCGGTAATAGGAGTGCGTGTAAGCTGTCCTCTCTGGTGGGTTCCCTATGGGTGATTTCCATCGCACTGGGGATACCACCTTTCATTTCGTCCCGCGCAATGCCCACGCTGCATCCAGACTTCACTTTCTGCTACATGGACATGGGTAAATACAAGGAAGTCTACACCATCACGTTCTGTATCCTAATGTTCGTATTCCCTCTCCTTCTCATCAGTGTCTACTACTCCCGGGTGGCATGGCGTCTCCTGAAGAGCGCTAGGGCTATTCCAGGGGAAGCCAATGACAAGCGCCCTCAACTGCGCTCCAGGAAGCGCTTAGCCGTGGTTGTTCTTGCTATCGTCGTACTTTTCGCCATACTTTGGTTTCCACACATTTGCGTGCGACTCTTCTTTCAGTTCCACCCTTATGCTATGGACCTCCCGGGAATGGGCGAGGCCAAGCTATTTTCTGACGTCATCAAGTATCTAAACCCTTGCATCAATCCTTACATCCTCTGCTTCATAAGCTCGACCTACCGGAAGCATTTTCGTCGCTCTTTCTGTTGGTTGTGCAGCAGGAAAAGGCGTTTTGACCGCGCGCGTTCGCTTACGTTCTCGTCCAAAGGGTCGTCGACGCGAACGAAATTTACCGAATTCCTCCCGATGTAATACCGAAAGGACGCACCATCCTCGGAAAGTTTTATCGACTGTTTTGAAACCTACTACGACCTACAACAAGAGCAGAACAGATTATATACACAAGGATTACAATATGTCGGTCATCTAAGACACTGCACTTTTGTTTAAAAAAACTCTATAAATAAAACCGGTTCCACGGGGTTTAAGACTAGAATATGATTATATCACCTACTAAGACAAAAGATTTATCCTGCACTTTACAAGTACTATCATAATATTTTGTATAAATTGGAGGCCTAAATAATCATTTAATGAATCGACTCATAGCAAGGGGATGAACATAATGAGACCGAGGAAATTGCAGATGGTAATACTCGTCGTATAATTATGTTATGATATTGATATCTCCTCAAGGAAATCATTTATATTTTCAAACATGTTGTAAATTGTCCGTAAATTCATCATGAAATGATGAAAGAAAAGAAAAAACCTGTTGGGTACAACATTTAGCAATGTGTCTTTAATTTGTAGAATAAGGGATTATCGATATCAGTGTACCTTTAATGTATACATCCCTTTTATGAGAATAAAACATATATAGTTTAATTACTGTTTATAATTTGAATTGGACTAATTAGTAAGTATATACAATTACAGTTGTACATTTGATAGTAATACAAACAGTTCAAGAATTCATTTCTTAAAACTTTAAAAGTTAAGTTCAGTTACATTTGAAAAGAAATTGTAAGCAATACTGGAAGAATTGGTGTATAATGTAAGGTTTCGAAATCATCAAAATGATAAGAAATTAACTGCGTGGTCTGGGCTCTGTTTCATAAACGGAAATAACGAAATCTAAATTTCTATTACAATTTTGCTCTCAGTCAATCAACTGCCATTATTTCAGTAGCTTATAACAGTAACTCTATTTCTGTGATTTGGTTCTCACAATAATTTCTATTTTTATTTGGGAATGTTTTACTGTTACAAATTTGTTACCCATTTAAACAGTGTGAAACTGATTTCTTAACTTATTAAATCAAATTGCACAATACAACTTTTAAATGGATGGCATGGGTCAACAGCATACTTGAATAGCAGAAGGAGAATGTAGCCGTATTTTTGTTATAAGTGTAAATTTCCTCAGTAGTTACACACTTTACACTTGAATGACGAATGTAATATATATTCTAACTTTATATCTGTACATATGTATACATTACAGTTATCGCACATGTAAATTCGCAATATATATAAAATTACGTATCATGTATTTAACCAGAGTAACTATTTCGATTTTGTAAAATAATGATAAGTTCATATATGAAAAAGACATAAAAGATAAGCTATTCCATTGAAAGTCGATAAATATTACGTATTTCCGTGATTGGTTCATTAACTTTATTTTCTTTCCTTTCTTTGTATAAATAGTTTACCCCCCCCCCCCCCACCCCCCCCAACAACTTTTGAACACGTTATCTTTTGTCAAAGAAGAATAAAAACAAAAACAAGGACGATGATGAAGAAATAGCTTGTTATGACTATTAAGACGTTGAGGTGATGCATGAATTCCTATATCAAACACTGCATTCGTATATGAATAAAACAAACAGAGGGAAACATAGATTCAATAGATTGCACTGCTACCATAAATAATAAATAAATAATATTTCTACTTCAAAACTTCTACATCAACTCCTACCACTCTGGAAACCAATCATACTACTGCAACCATTACATCTACTGATTATTATACTGCTACTACTATTACTACCATGACTACTACTCCTACGACGTCGACGATGACGAATACTTCTGCTACAAATACTACTACTATTTGTATAATCTGCTGCTCTTTCTAGACCGATATCAATATTACTTCTACAACTACCAATGCTACTGATACGACTGCTGATACTACTACTACTACCGTTACTACTAACACAACAACAACAACAACAAGACTACTACTACTGTTACTATTGCTAACATTTTCTTAGTATGCCTACCTTATTGTGTGTTACCCGTACAAACCTAAAGGAATATATTTGAAAATGTTTGATTATTTGCATTCAGTTTACCAGACCTTTTGGGTAAATGGGGGTTTGTTTTCACCAATACTCATGTAACTCGATCCGACGTGAAGACCCGATTGACCTAAGTAAGCCTTATACACATGTAGCATACATATAAGTTAAGCACGTTGCCAATTCAACGAGGTTGAGACGATGACTACTTCTACTACTACTACTAGTAGTAGTAGTATTATTAGTATGTTGTTAGCACTTCTACTTCATATTACTGCTGATACTGCTACTTATACTTCTTCTACCAGCACCACCACTCCTACTATGACTACCGTTACTTCTACTACTCCTACCGATAATGGTTGGTATTTAAATAGTAATATGTTGAATACAATCATTGCAATTGATTACATGTCTCCAATTACTGTCAAACAAAAATGATTCCTAATACTAAATACTTTGACTGCTACCATATTTTTTGTTATACCAACAAAACCATCGACACCACTACTACTACCTTAGTTTCTACTACTACTACTACTACTACTACTACTACTACTACTAATACTACTACTTCAACAACCACCACTACTACTACTGTTGCTACTACTACTACTACTACTACTACCATCACCATTCCACCTCCACAGCTACTCCCATCACCTCTACGTATCATTAATAACTTTGATACGTTTCTCACTCTTATGTTACCGCTGACTGTCATTGATATAATCCTACTACTATATTTCTAATGTAGGTTATTGTTTCAAATGTTTCTGTCGATATCTTTTACTCTCAGTGAAATATGATGTAACTTTCGTATTCTTATCATGGATTATTTAATCCATGCATTGCAAGAAAACATTTGTATTAATGAAATTTAATATTTTGTGACCTTTTAAAGTAAATTTCAGCTGATGGTTGGTTTGACACTCATTTGAAAAACAGAAAAATAAACGATCACGTGTTATTGTCATAATAGTGTTCTGCATAATGTCAATAAATTGTGGATAAATTTAGTTATATATTTGTTGTGTTTGATCTGTCTATCTTTCCCTAATAAATTAAATAAGGCTGATATATTTTAGAAACTGATTGACAGTTTTTAAACTTCATACTTTTACTTTTACACATAGCAGCGTTAATTTATATTTAAAGAGTTTTTCAACGGTCACGTAACGTCGCGTTGCAATTTTTAATACAGCCCAATTTTAGCTGCAATTTTGGTATGGAGTTTTCGAATGATTATTTTTTGTATTGCAAGTATTTCCATCAATTTAAGTAAATTATCAAAAGATAAAAAAAGTGCTTTGAGCAGCGATAAACTACATAACATATATTTTGTGTTACCTAAACTTTTGATACAAATTGCTGACCTTTAAGCAAAATGCATTGAATCTGAAGGCCATATTGCAGACAAAGAAGGACTCTGAAAGAAAATATTTGGTCATTTTATGATGGCCGATTCCCCTGACAGATTTACACATAATAAGTTTACAGCGGACTATCGTCCTTTGAGAAAAAAGGTAATAAAAATGCATGTTTAAATATATACATATATACATATTAGCCCATATTGCAAATAAACCTTTGCGCTAAGCTTCTTAGCTCCTCCGCCCCGGCGCTAGATTACAGACTGCAATAACAATGTCCCAGGAGTGCATTTGAAAAAAAGCATTGGTCGAGCAAAATTTAGATTAGTACATATTGGTTTGTTTCTTTCTTTACAGTTCCCGTCCGTCGCTCCTCCAATAAGTGATATACAGCAATTGTCCAAGATTTTTTTTTTTTTTTTTTTTTTTTCCCCCTCACACTTAACGATGAAAAAATTGAGATGAGAAAATGACATGCAATTTAGGAATTCTTATTACTTTATTATCTTTTCACTTCTTATGTCTGGCAGATTTTTTTTCTTGCTATGATTTAAAAAAGTGCTTTCGTACTTTCTGTTTTTTTTTTAAATGATAGTATTTACTTATTTTACAATTAGTGTACAGATTAACAATTTGGGCAACAATCTGTTAATACATTTGTATGGTACACTTTACAGCAGGTATGCTACTAGCTAAACCTATACGAAAACATGATAGAAAAGCATAAACTACGTCATCAATAATTAATAATCATTGATCAAACACACACACACACATTCTATAGACCAATATATTTGTTAGTTTGCTTTGTTTGTTTGTTTTATTTATTCACCATGTAAGATAATATTTTTACAGATAATACAATTCAGTGGGTTACATCGAGATATAATACATAGTAGGAACAGTGCACAAACAAAAAATGTTTGAAGCGCAACGTCCCTATTAAAGATCACACAGTTGATAATTATTAGGTATAGATGGAACATGGCTTTAAAAAAGACATTATGTCGTTACAAAAATAAAACAAAATACAAAATCATGCCCCTTAACGTATTTGAATAACAAGCAAAAACAAGGAAATACACATTTCTTCTTCTTGCCAAAACTAGCACTATATCGCACACAAATTGAGTAGAAGAAATAACTTGAGAGGGGGAAGGGATGGAGAATAATAATGAAAGAGAATAAGGTCGAAGACACATAAAGATTTACGAGTACTCCCTCCACTCCTCTTAATGCATCATGCTTGACCATGCACTCTTAAGATGCTTCCCAAACTACAAGGGAGTTTACAGGTAGCACATGGTACAAATGACCCCAAATATCCACAGATCTTTTACACATGGAGAAGTTCCACTTTGAGCATCTTAGAATAATAACTGCCAAAGTCCTAGATGTGCTTCATAAATACCTTTTGTTTGCCCTCTTGAAAAGATTATTTCCACCTGCGTATCTTAGAATGTACCGCTGGTGCATAAATGAATAATGTTACATAACTTTCATGAGCGCATATCCAGTATTCATCTCTGTGGGTTTTACCTTTTTGGTACAAATGACCTTTATCTGCCCATGCGCAGATTGTATCTAGGTACAGCATTTTCCAACCTGTTTCCCAACCGTGATCAGCAAATCTATCAATACCTTCAAAATATCTCAAACTAACCATTTCTTTTAATTTGACAATGCAAAGCGCATTTTGAACATGTAGATGGAAATTGCGCAATATAAATACTTTATTATCATGATTATTAGATCTGTCTTTGGAGACCTATTTCATTTTTTAATACTGATTATAAGTTTGCGACTAGAGTACTATATAAAATACTGCAACGTGTTTTATAAAGTAACATTTCAGCTGATTAAAGATATTTCATTAAACAAATCCGCAGCAGAAAACATACGGTTAGTATAAGGTGTGATCGGTTATTTCAAGACATCCGATGTTCAGGGATTATATTCTCTTTCAGTTGGATTTAAAAAAAAATCATTTGGCAATGTATCCCATTTTTACAATTTCTGGTATAACGTAAATTCAATACAAAATTCAAAAATTATCACCTGGATAAAAGCCTTTCATACTGACGCCATTGGTCATGTAATGAATAATGGATGGATTTAAAAAAAGTTTATTGTTGGCAGAGAAGTTCGCCAGTTTTGCCCATTATCGGCATTACTTTTTAACATAGTAGTGGAAATATTAGTATGTAAAATAAGACAAAATAAAAACATTAAAGGAATCGTTTATATTGAGTGTTAATTTAGGTATCGATAGTTTTTAAAAATACCCGATCTGCAGATGTCCTATAGGGTGCCCTGTGCAGATAAACGACATTATTTGTAAATTCTGTTAGTGATGTACAATATATTATGAATGAAATTAAGGACTTTGGAGACTATGCAGGTCCGAAAGTAAATTGGAATAAGAGAAAAGTTATGAAACTGAATATTTTAGATACAATTTATATAATAATGACATTATATGTATATAAACGGATCAACCTGTTAAATATTAAGATATATTATAATGCATTCGAAAATAAGAAATTATTGTTACAAGATATAAACTGGAATGCAAAATTAGATAACATTCGAAATGTATTAAATATGTGGAAAATTAGAGATCTTACTTTTTATGGTAAATAATTATTTTGAAAATGTTAACGGCATCACAAATTGTGCAAACCCCAACTGTTGTACCAGTATCAAAACATGTTTTTATAGATATAGACAGTTATTTAGTTTTTTATAGAATTCCAAAAAAAATAATATCAAACGTAATGTAATTATAAATGATATTGAAAATGGTGGATGGAATATGATTGATGTTGCTATTAAAACATCTTCACTTCTTTTGCCATGGATATCTCATTCTTTTAATGACAATGGCTCTAATTGGAAAATATGTTTAGATACTGGTCACATGAAATAGGGGGTTTGCCACTTTGTTTACATGTCAATTGTAATATAAAAGATATGAATTTATAATGCACTAAACATGATTTGCCAGAATTTTATGTAGACCTTTTGTACTTAGTCAGAAATTATATTCAATGATATGTTTAAAGTAAGAAATTTTACAAATGAAACTATTTCAAAAAATAGTATATTGAAAATGGCACAGTGCCGATATATTACTGTAGCAGAAGCATCTATATTACTGTAGCGGAAGCATCTTTTACTTTGTTATTGGTCGTTTCTTTATTGTTCCAATTCTCTTGTTGCTCCAAATGCTCCGTAAAAACTGCACAAATAAAAATAGATTGAACGGATCATAAATCAACTGTTCATGAATATACATATGCTTAGAGAAACATGGTGACTCTTATCATTAATATGCACCTTACAGCTAATTCTTAATATGATTATAAATGGTATCTGGAATGATTTTACATTCAACATTGAGAAATTGAACTCTCAACAGCTTTTATTTGATTTGAAATATATAAAATTGAAGAGATTATTTCCGCGGTGTTGGTAGGATAGATTAGGTGATGTCGATGATTTTGAAGATTAATGTGATATTTCTAAATCTTATAGAAAAACAGGGGATAAAGTAAATAATATTTGCTAAGAAAGTGAAAGGTCACTATCGTTATGTATAAATTAAATACGGAAGAAGTTAAGAGAACCAAGTGTCATTCATTTTGGAATTCCATTCTTGATTTAGTTAATAATTCACAGGATTATTGCCTCAAAAGAAAATGTATATAAATGGCAAGTTGTGAATAATCATTCATGCAACATTTGTGGCAAAGTGTATTCAACGTTTCACTTGTTGTATTGCAAGGATATGATTATGTTTTGGAAAATATTATGTAATTTTTATATAATTCACCTATTCCAAGTATAACTAGTAATACACCAAAATATATTAGTTGTAGGTAGGGACATATGAAGTAAGAGATATATATTGTACTGAATATTATTTCAAATTATGCGCTATATGCAATTTATTAATGTTACGTTAAAAAGATTGTCATTGGTTCTGTTATTTACCCGCATGTTTATTTTTAATTCAAGTCGTTGCTTAGATTGTTTTAAGGTATGAATGTGTTAAAGCAAAGAAAATAATACGAAGCTGGAAGAGTTGTTGAATTTACTTTGATTATGTTAATTTCCATTCAATCATTGAGTACTTAATGTAAATATGTATTGAAATTATGGTAATAAAAACCTCGCTTGAGGAATAGAGAGAACTTGTTTTTATCATGATTATTACTATTAGAAAGGAAAGAGGGTAAAGAAATAGTGATTGTGTCATTAAAGAATACACGTAGGAAGAGTGAATGAAGAGAGATGAAAAGAAGACAGATGGGTTAAAGAGACAGAGTGAGAGAGGGGGTAGAGAGATAGAGAAAAAAAGAGGGGTAGAGAGATAGAGAAAGAAAAAAAAAAGAGAGAGAGAGTTACCATAGAAGAAAGGAGAGAAATTACAATTTCGGAGAAAGGCACGGTAAGGTTTATCATGAACGAAACTATCGACACTATCTTGTTTCATGTTGATCCCACCAACTTGAACGGGATGAACTCTCTCTTCCTCTCTCTCTGTCTGTCTGTCTCCCTCTCTTCCTCTCTCTCTCTCTCTCTATCTTTCCCTCTCTCCCTCTCTCCCTCTCTCCCTCCCTCTTCTCTATATCTTGTGTGCATGGAACCTTTTCTGTTTGTCTTTTTAAACTATAATCCGTGTATCGTATCCTGGACCTTTTCTCTCAATATATCATCAGTTTGGCGCAGAGCTGATGACGTCTCACTTATCCCCATTTAGAAGGTACGGATCTGATAGATCCATCTTGCTGGTCGTCTTACATCGTCCTGCGGGGTCGAACAAGCTTTGCGGTCACCTTTCGGAAATCAGCGACCGAAAGGGTCCCAATATTGTTCCCGGCAATGACGAAACGATAAATTGAGAGGGCAAGACCATATCGATTGGTGCGTGTGTTTGTGTATGCGGTAGAGGGAAGTGGGGAGGGTATTATGGGAGGCCTTGCTAAGGAGGAGCTAGTAGTATGGTTGTTTTGGGGGAAATCTTGTGAGCTTTAATTCCAGATATGATTGGGGAAGTTCTGTATTCTGGTGTACCCAGAGATTATCTAGAAAACTGCCCCCCCCCCTCACATACAAATACTATTCGACAGGACGAGAACCTGGTGTATATTACCTCTGTAAAAATATTTCATCGTCATTTGAAAGATGAAAAACTTAATACCAGGATGCAGAGGGTCCCAGGAACAGCAACGCGCAAACAACAGTAGTGTAAGATATCTTTTGTTTCTAGTAGGATAACTGCTGCCAATTCCGTTTCATAGTACGAACATAACCAGAGGCGGATTCAGTTATTTTACGACTGGTATGACGTCCACACGATTTGCAGCCGATATCTTCGACTGAGATTCCTACACTACCCCATTTGTTTTCCTCTTTTATAATTTGTAACATTCCAATGATTTGTAGTTTAAATTTTAATTTGAATCGCAATCAGACGGTAGTAATGATCAGGGCCATCTATACACAGAGTTCGGCCAACTTGGTTTCACTGGGTCACACCGTGGCGTATATTCTGTTGTGTTGTGCTTGCCCACACTATGAACATGACGGACAAAGAAAGCGGACAAAATATACAGTTCCTCATTCTACCCTCAACAATTGCTGTGGTTGACAAAGGAACATCCCTTCACTGCTATTATGTAAAAATGTGTAGAACAGGTGTCACATGCATATTCACCTGAGCTACTTATTTTTACATAATAGCAGTGAAGGGATTTTCCTTTGTCTACTACGGCAATTGTTGAGGGTAGAATGAGGAACTGTATATTTTGTCCGCTTTCTTTGTCCGTCATGTTCATAGTGCCAACAAAGCAGTAGTCGCCATATTGTGTCCAACTCGAACCGGGTTGGCCAAACTCTGTGTATAGATGGCTCTGATAATGATGACAATTTGTAATGGACATTGCATAATATATAACGTTTCCAAATGGAATCGGATTGTAAGGATGCAGGTTCACCGAAAGGTTTTTTTGTTGTTATACTTTAATAGTATGAAGATAAAGGTATCTGCAATCATGTGCTTACTATCTAGACATTTGCATTTGAATTTGAATTCATTAACAACAACACATCACAATAAGGACAGTATTATATGAACAATCATACAATACAAAGAATAATACTGATTCACGTATACATAACAGAAGAGTAATGTTGTTTGAACAGTAATGGTTTTAAAACGATATTTAGACATAGATTTGCATACTTTTAAATATAAAAAAATAATACACGTAAATATGTAAATATGTGTATTATTACTTATATTATGGTGAATTTGTTGATGGGAACTAAAAGTTACCACAAGTGCTAGTCGAGCCTAGTTTCATTCTTTGGCAAGATTTTTTTTAAAATTTGTTAATACATATGAATGTAAAACTAGTTTGTTTTGTATCTACATATATACAAAATAATAATACAGTATCATGTAACTTTATAATGTACATTTCTAAAAATAAAAGAAAGAAAAACAAACAATTTCAAGTGCTAAAGCATTATACTGAAAGATAACAAATCTTTGAACAAATACAATCATCCCTAAGTGCATAAAATAAAATGGATGTATTAATACAAATAAAATCATACAGATGTGCGTACAAGCACAAATCCTGTAAAAGCTTAAAGGTAAAGACCAGTAATGGTCATGCGATTGCATTGTGAAAGAAACGTTGTGGAATCGATCAGAAAAGAATGATCATCTAGCATCTAGCATCTGCAAGGTTCTGGAATCATCAAAATGATAAGAAATTTGGCCCATTCTTCGTAAAGTTACAAGCACTATACACAGAAAGATGTATATGGGACTACCCTATATCTCTCACCAGACCATGAGAGAAACAAATTTACCAAATATATGAATTAGTAGGCGGTTTTCCGGCAAATTTTGTATCATCATGTATTAGTCAAAACATATTCTTTCACATGATTGGTAATGAGAGCTTCCATTTCATTTTTTGAAATTGGGGCGTTTCCAATACTGGTCTTTACCTTTAAGGCAACTATAATCGTTATCAAGGCATTGGTCTCTTAAGAGACGTACATATCATGGTCACAAATCTACAGAATTTACATTATATGATAGGCCATTATTGAAGGAAAATATATTATCGAAAGATCATAATTGAGAGACCAATGGTGAGAGCAAGAGGTGGCATGATTAGTCGATCTTAGCCTTTGTGAAACAGTCCCCAGAGGTGGGTGTGGAGTCGTAGATCGAACACTGGCGTCGGTATTGGGTATGCACCTACTTTTGGCGCACGGCGTTGCTAGCAGCAGCTATATTTTTTAATCAGATTATGAACTATGGTAGGGTTGGCAACTTGGCATGTCGGCATCTGGAGAAAAAACAAAAACTGCATTGATATTGACCTTGAAATCATAAACCGTCACCAGTTGTGAAATGAAATGACAATAAATTGATTAATAAAATTAGGGAGGAAGAGAAAAAATATATTGGTAAACTGAATTTAACAGTTTCAACGAATTTAAATGCTGCCTTTGCATCTTTGCCTCACAGACAGAGTGCTGTCTGAATAGCATTGAAATACAGTATCAGAAAGTGACAAACATGTCTTTAATTTCATAAGGGTGCTAGCAAAGATATTCATCTTTTCGTTTTCCTTCCGCCTCCCTTTCCAACGCCATCTCTGCCCCTTCTCTCTCTCTAACTCTCTCGCTCTCTCTCTCTCTCTCTCTCTCTCTCTATCTCTCTCTCTCTCTCTCCCACCCTCCCTTCCTCTCTCTCTCTCTCTCTCTGAGCAAACTGAGTGCAAAAAGTGCTGGTGGGGAATCGGAGCCGAAACATTCCCAATCCACATTTTGGACAATAATCATATTGTACATTCTCCAAGATATCAGCTATCTAAAATACATACTCGGAAGTGGGAGATAAAAGAACCTTCAAGATAAGTTATCTTTATTATGATTTCTGTCTATGGGCTCTCGAAAAAGATCTCTTTAACCTTTTTAAAAGAGCAGGCTGGCGGGTAGTTGCGGGGCGTAGTCTTTAACTACCATGGCTCAGGAGAAATAGGGCTCATTGGGTAGCCTCCCTGGATCAAAAACTACTTGGATCAATAAGTATAGTGCTCTTTCAAAAATTGTTATCATAACCCGCCCCCCCCCCCCCCACCACCACCACCACCACACTACCCACTCTCTCTCTCCCTCCCTCCCCCCTCTCTCTCTCTCTCTCTCTCTCTCACGCTACCTCTTTCTCTTTATTTCTCTTTTATTATTGTTTGTATTACATTGAGGGCAAGTACCGGCCTCTGGTTAGCATTGACAAATCATAATTATATTCATGATTATAACCTCTTTAACATATTGCAGCTTCTCGTTTCTAGTGACGTTTACAGTTAATTACGTTAATAGCTTCTCAGGAGAATCGCTTTTCATTTTTCAAACGTTATATCACGCTTATTTCAAGGTTGACAGCACATATTCAGAGTAGCAAATATAATTATAATAATGTAATAACATGAACATGGGAAGAAACTTCCTCGACTGGAGAGATTACCATCGATAGCACGAAATCGGATGGAAATGGAGAAACGACAGACATGCACATGAGAGAAAACTGCCACGAATAGGATAATATCTGTAGAAGAAAAGGCGAGCGATATGAGTAATGGAGGTAGGCTCCGACGTTGTTGTGCGTACGCTTGTACTTTTATTATTCATGAGTCAATTTTCAATATTATTCCGCCCTACCAACTTTGAATTAGAAATATAATGTTCCCTTCATATTATGCCTTATCATCATGATCGTGGTGTTTAAATTAAATCGCTTATTCCAGATGGTATTAGGACCACATTTATTCATCATACGCTTCGGAAGACCCCCGGCGAATTGGATCACTTTGTAATTTTCCCCTTCGAGAATCGAGAGGCTCCATGTATTTATACACACAGTGCGTGTGTGCGTGAGAAAAGGTGTGTGTGCGCGCGGGTATTCGTATGATGTGTGCGTGCGTGTGGGTTTACTTTTATCTTTGGATCGTTTAAAATACTGCTGAACAGCCGCTAATGATTATCATCTACCCTTCCCCGGCCCCCCTCCCCTCTCCATTTCTTTCATAATGAAATATTTACATGAATCATATGACCTACAAAATATTTATTCATTCTTATTATTATTTACATAATACATCACTGCATTTCCTACACTCTCGCCGGTGGTTATAAAAGTGTACTAACCTTAATAGTCCTACTTGTAGTTTACTATTAAAGTGGGTAGAATTACTCTGGTAATATATTGATCGCACAATGTCATATTCATGTTCCTGTTAAAATACTTCAACTTAACCAAAATGAATAAAAAATATTTTTTTATGAAATCCTTTTGACCTTTAAAATGTCATTACTGGATTTATTTCAATCATATATTTTGTTAGGACAAAACATTTATTTGGTCAGGAGCTTGCAAATTGGCGCTGCACAGATCCGCGGACAAAGACAATATAAACTTAGCTGTCTTCATGAATCAGCCTTCATGAGCCTTATCGTCTATATATTTCTAAGATTTTATTGTAAATAACCCGAAGAAGAATCATTGAAAACTAGCCTTTTTAAACACGCTGTTTTCTGCCTTATTTATCTCTCGTTTCTGAATGTCCAATTGAACACCTAAGGCATTAAACACATTAAAATGATGTATTAGGTATAATCTGAACATGACTTCTATGGAAAATACAATAGGGTATAGAAATTGCCCTTAAATTTTCGAATGATAGTTTTCATAATTACTATGATAGCGTCTAATATACTATTGGATTTCACAGCAGGGGATATGGTGAATAAAACCTAATCGTGTGGTGTAATTGATACTGCATGTTGAGAAAATAACATCCATTTCGCCTTAAATTGATTTGCGATCATTGCAAAAACAATATCAGTGAATGTAAAGATAAAGCTAGAACATGTCTTGAAATCAGTTTGCTGGAAATGACGTATATTCAGATAATAAAGTGTTATTAGACTTTAAGCGAAACCTTGACATATCTGAGGAAATATGGTAGCACCAAGGGGTCTCGTTTGAAAAAAGAAAATACAAAAAGGGTGGAGTGTCGCCCACATTTTAAAGCGACCTCCAGGCTAGCCCTAGCATAAAAGGTGAACAATTAAATTTCTCGCTACCCTAAATAGGTACGAAAATCTCGAAATTCGCGAGACGAGGTAATTTTCACTCTCTCGGGTCGTCACTACAACTTCCGGTATAGAGTCCCATCCCAAGTCACGGCCTTCATCCACCCCCATTTTTCAGGGTTCTTACGCTTGGAATCATGAGCCCAGCACTGTGCAGCCTCACAAAAGAAAACCATCGTCACTGATGTCAAAAGACGCAAAAAACAACGAATGAAATGTTCAAATAAACGTTGAAATATTTGCGAAAAAAAACAAGACCGACGGCAGACGACATATTCGGTGCATACGCTATCGCGCCTAGTAATATAGCGCCTGCACAGGAAGCTGTAATGTCGAAAAGCTATCCCATAATGCAATGCGCGTTTTCAGGATTTTCCCCGGATCTCGGCAGAATCGCTATTTGGGGTAGCGAGAATTAAATTATTTTTCCTGGGCGTTGCCAGTTTGTGATAATGATGTGTTTCCTGTTGCCAAGTCTTCAAGTAAAACAGAAAAAACAAAACCTGAGATAAAACTGTGAAGAAGCACACCGTTTAAAACAGACCATAAAGCCCCAAATAAAGTTATTTTGAAAGCAGAAACTAATTTAAGCGTTTGAGAAAAACAATTTTTTGTTTGTTTAGTGGAGACAATGATCATGTGTAATTAAATTGTCGACATATAATTTCAAGCGAAGGAAAAGATACATGAGGTAAAGCGCACCGTTAAAACAGACCTTACTCCATTTTAGGTTATTTTTCAAAAACAGAAAAATGAAAAGTAGTAACTAATTAAAAACTTTGAGGAAAACAATTACGTTTACTGGAGGCAATACTTACAAGCGAAGGAAAAAATACATGAACATGAGATAAAACTCTGAATTAGCACACCTTTAAAATCGACCATCTATTCATAATACATAATACATTGTATCTCTTTTTCTGTCTATTATCTATTTATCTATTTATATATACTTACCTGTTTGACTTGTTGCTCGGGTACTGTGGTTGAATGGCTGCATGTTCCCACCTCTAAAACGTTTTTTTTTCTTTACAATATCTATTAATATTAAGTGAAAGCAAGGTCATTTGGTTTCTTATCCAGCAGAAATGTGTTAGTTTCACGCGTTTGATATGTTGAAGCGTCCTATACGTATCCTATGAATCTATAACCAATATCATGTGTTATATCGCATCACCGATCAGTATTTAATATAGTAGAACCGATGTATTATTCGTAAATGTCTTCAAACACATTGGCCCGAATTCACAAAGCAAGGTTTGAGCTCAAACCTCCTTCTGTTTCGCCAAACCTCCTTTTGTTCTTTACAAACCAGGTTTGTAAAAAACGCGTAAAACGCGTCATATGACGTACGAAAACCTTGGTCTGAGGGCAAACCTGCTTTGTGAATTCGGGCCATTAGTTTTTATCCTTGATTCAATCTGAAGCTGTTTTAAAAACCACAAGGGAAGTTTGTGTATCGTCGGCAGGCCAACGGGGTCCCTATAGAGAGATAAATCAACCAAACGTGGGGATTAACGAATAAAATCTTAAATACACGATTCCCCCCCTTTTTTTTTATAAATACGAAATATCACGCTTATCATGCGCCCCCCTCTCCGATACCGGAGAATGTTGGATCCGCCCTAGAATACCCCCTTCTAATGTTCGCGAATTTAGATTTGTTTTTGTTTGTATGTTTAATTGAATATGTCACAATTTTCTTAAATCATCAAATCATGTCAGAAAAAGATTTGCATGGATGCCCTACTACATTCAGAAATAATACAGAGCTTTGACGAGGCAGTGGTATGTAGCTTCACCAGAGCTGACCACCTGTTCACTATAGACCATACAATACGAACATAGGAGTTGCTTTGTCAGACGTGCTGTAGCATCACCAGGAAAAGAAGGGTAATGTGGAGGTACTGCATAAAAGAATGCAATTCTTTTGTGAGCATTTGCTGAGCTGGGGGAAGTTACATACCACTGTCTTTTCTTAGCTCACTAATGATTGACAGATGATGTCACAAAATGAATGAGATCTTGAGCATTTTTTAGGTCGGAGCCTAACAAATATTCTAAAATCTATGAAATATATTTAGATGTTTGAATGACAAATTGTATGCAGCCCAGCACGTCAACAGGAATCAACTTGGATGTCACCCGACCTATAAACCATCAACGCGATTATCTAGTAAGACAATCATCTTAATATTCTCCGCATGAACTTTTGTGGGAGTCATTTATCGACGACGCTGGAACTTTCTTACATTTTCTCATCTACTAAAAGGGGATTGAGAAGACATTGCTATTACATTCGGTGGGTGTTGCTAATTTGCCTGATGCCTGCTTTATATTCATTAAGGATGTCTATTACTTAGACATGCCTACCCCCAGGTTTTGTCATGTTACTGTCAGGTGATGGGTACCGTTACGACTTTAATCCGACATCAAATGAATTACATATCACTGGGAGAATGAAAATGTTCGACTGAATACAGTCTTTGAATATCGATGAAGAAACATCTGCTGATGTGCCAAACACAACCATTTAATAATTCTTTTCTTTAAGTATAACTTAACCATACTGTTCGTTAAAAAAAAATTGCTGCTCGTAATGTTAAAGCATCTTCATGATCAAAAAGAGAACAGATTTTTTAAATGAAGAAAGACAATCTTAATATTCTCTGCATTAATTATTGTGGGTGTCATGTAATCAACGGTGTTGGACCTTTCTCGCTTTTTCTCATCTACTAAAAGGGGATTGAGAGGACATTGCTTTTAAATTCAGTGGGTGTTGCCAATTTGCGTGATGACTGCTTTATATTCATTAAGGATGTCCATCTCCCAGACATTGTCCTGTTACTGTCACGTGATGGGTACCGTTACGGTTTTAATCCGACACCAAATGAATTAAATATCACCGGAGAATGAATATGTCCGGCTGAATACAGGCGTGGAATATCAATGAAGAAACATCTGCTGATCATTGCGCCAAATTGTCGGAAGGATCGAGTGTTGCAGAGGTTCCCGTGCACAGAACAACTTTTAATCAAAGGCGCCCAATAGACGGGTTAACCAGGGAGGTGGAAGAAAGGAGTGAAAACTCTTGTAATCTATTCAAACGCATTCGTGAGTGCTAAAGCGTAACAATGGGATTTGAAACATTCCACTTGGCTTTGAAGTTCCATGCTCCGAGCCGCGCTTCTACTGAGGCGCATTTCGGAGGCCAGGCACCACTTTCACATTTATTACAAAACATTAAATTACCGGCCAAATTTCAACTTTATATGGGGATCGTATTGGGAATAGTGCATCAAACAATTTTTCAAATTTAGAACTTCGCTCTCCCTATAATTTGTGTGTCAGAGTTGGTAAAGAAAAATTAGATCCTGAAAAAAACTCAATATTTTAGGATAATGCGCTAATTTGTGTTAGTTTTAATGTCCCGTTATTTAATCCATGATTTACAATCTTCGACAACATTAAGTTTGCTAATGCGTGTTTTCGCGTGTTTTTTGTATTTGTGCAATTGGAAAAAGGATGAAATTACACAAGTTTGCGTTCGCTTGTTATACTCATTACACCTCCAACAATTGATGAGAAATCCTTGAAAGGGACAGCGAACAGTAATTGCTGGGATACCATTTTCTGATGTAGGAATTCTAAATCCTGAAATTTCATGCGCTCTTTTATCTCACCACCTGGTGAACATTTGCAGATTAGCGCATAACTTTTCGGCGGCTTGGAGCATGGGTTCAAAGGAAAGCGGCTTGATTCCACTCCTTTCTTTCACCTCTCTGGTAAACCGGTCTATTCTACTGCGGCATTCACCCAGGAGCGTCGCTAGACCTTTTTCAGTGGGGGGGGGGGGGGGGGGGGGGGGGGTGTAGAGGCCAACGATTACCGACAAAACTAGCCACCAATTACCGACAAAATTAAATGTCCCAATATCTACAAATTTAAGCCTATAAACCCGGGGCCGAAGGCTAAATTGTTTTTCCTATGGCCTATCTATAGAGTACCGAAGCTGTGACATCATAAAAATCAATTTTTAGAATTTCTAAAAAAATTCTTCATTTTCCGAAAGAGCAGCAAAAATAATGTTCAAATGTCGAAAATCAATTGAATATGTTAAGTATTGGCTGAGATATGACCATCTGAATAAATATATTTCTTATAGGAACTCGGTGTTATTTGCTCTGGCTCCTAATGGTTAGGAGCCAGAGCAAATAACACTGAGTTCCTATAGGAAATATATTTATTCAGATGGTCATATCTCAGCCAATACTTAACACATTCAATTGATTTTCGACATAATTATGGACATTATTTTTAATGCTCTTTTGGAATATGAAGAAAAAATTGAACAATTCTAAAAATAGATTTTTGATGACGTCACACTTCACCACTCTATAGATAGTCCATAGGAAAAACAATTTAGCCTTCAGCCCCGGGTTTATAGCGTAAAATTTGTAGATATTGGGACATGCGTATGCGCATATGGGCATTTTCCTCGACGACATAAATATACGAATTATTTCGTCAACTTAGTCAGCATCATAGTTTAGATAACTATATATTTTAATGCAGGCGCGGAGCTAGGATCTTATTTTGAGGAAGGGGCTGTTGTATAGTGAGCAAGCGAATCACTTAAAGGGGGTGGGTGATAGGCCTCCCGCGCGAAGCGCGGAAGCTTTAGACGTTTCCTTAAAGGTTAAGACCAGTAATGGTCATGCGATTGCATTGTGAAAGAAACGTTGTGGAATCGATCAGAAAAGGTTGATCATCTAGCATCTAGCATCTGCAAGGTTCTGGAATCATCAAAATGATAAGAAATTTGGCCCATTCTTCGTAAAGTTACAAGCACTATACACAGAAAGATGTATATGGGACTACCCTATCTCTCTCACCAGACCATGAGAGAAATAAATTTACCAAATATATGAATTAGTAGGCGGTTTCCCGGCAAATTTTGTATCATCATGTATTAGTCAAAACATATTCTTTCACATGATTGGTAATGAGAGCTTCCATTTCATTTTTTGAAATTGGGGCGTTGCCAATGCTGGTCTTTACCTTTAAATTAATAGGAAAAGAAGACGATTCGGTGTACTGTTCTCGACTCTTAATCCTTATCTGAATTCAGTTCTCCCCTCCCGCACGAAGCGCGGAAGTTTTGACGTTTCATTAAATTATTAGAGAAAGTAGACGGTTCGTTGAACCGTGCTCGACTCTTAATCCTTGTCTGAATGAAGTTTCCCTCTCCCGCGCGAAGGGCGGAATTTTCGGCGTTTCATTAAAGTATTAGAGAAAGAAGACGATTCGTTGTACCGTTTTCGACTATTAATAAGCCCTAATTGTCTGAATTCAGTTCCCCCCTTTAGCGCGAAGCGCGGAAGCTTTGACGTTTCCTTAAATTTTTAGAGAAAGCAGACGATTCGTTCCGTTTTCGACTCTTAATCCTTGTCTGAATTCAGTTCTCCCCCTCCCACGCGCAGCGCGAAAAGTTTAGACGTTTGATTTAATTATTATAGAAAGAAGACGATTCGTTGTACTGCTCTCGATTCTTAACCCTTATCTGAATTCAGTTCTCCCCCGGAAGTTTTGGCATTTCATTAAATTATTAGAGAAAGTAGACGATTCGTTGAACCGTGATCGACTCTTAATTATTGTCTGAATTCAGTTTCTCCCCCTCCCGCGCGAAGCGCGGAAACTTTGACGTTTCCTTAAATTATGAAAAAAAAAACAGACGATTCGGTGTACTGTTCTCGACTCTTAATCCTTATCTGAATTCAGTTCTCCCCCTCTTGCGCGAAGCGCGGAAGCTTTGACGTTTCATTAAATTATGAGTAAAAGCAGACGATTCGGTGTACTTTTCTCGACTCTTAATCCTTATCTAAATTCAGTTCTCCCCCTCCTGCGCGAAGCGCGGAAGCTTTGATGTTTCATTAAATTATGAGTCAAAGCAGACGATTCGGTGTACTGTTCTCGACTCTTAATCCTTATCTGAATTCAGTTCTCTCCCTCCCGCGCGAAGCGCAGAAGTTTTGACGTTTCATTGAATTATTAGAGAAAGTAGACAGTTCGTTGATCCTTGCTCGACTCTTAATCCTTGTCTGAATAAAGTTTCCTCCTCCCGCGCGAAGCGCGGAAGTTTTGACGTTTCAATAAAATATTAGAGAAAGAAGACGATTCGTTGTACCGTTTTCGACTCTTAATAAGCCCTAATAATATGTCTGAATTCAGTTTCCCCCTTTAGCGCGAAGCACGGAAGTTTTGACGTTTCCTTAAATATTAGAGAAAGCAGACGATTTGCTGTACCGTTTTCGACTGTTAATTCTTGTCTGAATTCAATTTCTCCTCCTCCCGCGCGAAGCGCGGAAGCCTTGACGTTTCATTAAATTATGAGAAAAAGCAGACGATTCGATGTACTGTTCTCGACTCTTAATCCTTATCTGAATTCAGCTCCCCCCCCCCCCCCCCCCGAGAAAATACAAGTATTGTAGTTGTATAGTCACTCTCGAAGTCGTCACAGCGGATAAAAAGTCACAGTTCGTAGGGAAAAAAACTGGTTGGCCGACCGACAATATACAGTACATCTCACCGACTTCAAAATTCTGCATTGATATAGTACACGAGGATCGAGCAAGAATACCGACACACCTGACCCAACATAGCAACATATTTACCCATGTCTTTCTTGCTCCCTCGATGAGACGACTCCGCCCAACAGACCCCTTCTCTTTTTTACTCCCACTCCTCCTCTCTCATGCTCTTACCTCCCCTCTCTCTCCTCTCTTTCATCTCCCGTTTCTTTTGTTTCCCTTTTCTCTTTTTTCTTTTTTTTTTCCCTTTTCTTTCTTCTCTTTCTTTTTCTTTCTTTCCTCTCCTCCCTCTTTTTCTTTTTTTTCTCTTTCTTTCTTCTCTTTTCTTTCCTTTCTTTTCCTTTCTTTTCCTTTCTTTCTTTTCTTTTCCTTTTCTTTTTTTCTTTTCTTTCCCTTTCGCTCTCTTTTTTCCCTCCCCCTTTTCTCTTTTTTCCCGACGGCAGCGCAATTTTACCGACAATATCCTGACGGGTGGGGGAGGGGGGGGGGGTGTCGCACCCCACACCCCCCCCCCTTTTGCGACGCCCCTGCATTCACCATGCATAGCCATGTATATCCAGGTGTATCTTAGCCTATACGCAGCCTAAAAGTTCAGCATGTTCAGACGGGCTTCTATAGCTTTAAAGGTACTATGTCCCTTTTGCAGCCAACCTCAAATTCTGTAGAACTTAGCAGGAATTATGAATATGTCATGTATGTCCTATCTGTGAAATTTAAACGTTAGCAGTGTCCTAATATTCAAATTATGCAAGGAAATCCGTTTACTTGCTAGACTTCACTGTCAGACACTATTGAGTGACTGAATGGCTTTTCTTCTTCTTTGGTAATAACATACATAAAATGAGCTGTAAAGGGTACATGAGCATTAATTAGTCTATATCAATAACCCACTTCTTGTGATGGCCAAAAATTAAACTGATTAAATCTTTGTGCAGCTTAAAACGTATGACCATTCGGTACAAATACAATGTTCTGAAAATCAAGACTATTACTTATTGGCTCTATAGCTCCTAAGTCGATTTGACAACTAATAGTCATTATTTTTACACTTGGAGACATTTTCAAGCCCCACCTTTTTTAGGGAAGTTGTAAATTAGTATTATCTTTCAAATGCCGTTGGAATTTAACCTTTTCATTTTTTGGGCCTGCAAATGGGACATAGTACCTTTCAGATTTGCCGCTCAAATGCAACTTAAATCGTTTAAAGCCCCTCTTAAGTGTTGCGAATTTGGTGGCAAAATTTCATTTAAATTGTCTCATAATGTGAAAGAGGATGTCATTTCAGATACACTTCTGCAAAGATTTCCCCCCAAAATGTGTTATAAAAGATAAAAGAATACATAACTTTGGCTTTCTGTTGAACGCAGAAAACCTAAAATTTGTATTCTTTCAACAATATCCGACTTCAAACACATTTTGTTCTGAAAATCCGTGCAGAAATGTGTTTTAAATGACATCGTCCTTCCCATTATGATACGATTCAAGTGAATTTTTGCCACCAAGGATGTAATCACTGATTAGCAACAAAAAATGTATTTGCCGGATATACGGGTATCCATATCTAGTTATCTGGTTATAAACCACAATGACTTTATCGCAATAACCACCGAACCAATTTTATTCTCATTTACTGAAGAAACATATAGAAACATGATGATGGCTGCGATCTTATAATTTTATCGAAGCCGCGTTTATTCCTCTCTCTAAATCTTACAGTCCATAAGCTGAGAAGTATCTCCCCCGTTCCCCTTCTATATCTCCCTCTTTCTCCTCATATTTTCTATTATCTCTCCTCCTCTCTGTCTCTCCCTTCTTTCCTCTTTCTCAAACTCTCTGTCTGTATGTCTGTATGTCTCTCTCCCCTTATCGCCCTTTTTCCTATTTCTTCCCCCCTCTCTCTCTCTTTCTTTCTTGTCCTGGTCTATTACACATCCTTTGCCCTCCGGTCACGTGTTTATTTCTTTTTTTATCTCTACCCGTTCTTATTTCCTGACTTTCCTTCTTTAAAATAAAAGCCTAAAATCAAATTATGATTTTTAAGAAAAATATAAAAGGAAAACGGTGTGATTTTATAAGTCTTTAAACAAATAATACCAAAAATCCAATGGTAGTAAAGTAACGAGTTATTTTTTAAACAACACAAACGGTTACGTAGGAGCACAAGAGCATGAAAATAAATAAGAACATTACAATTGTCAAACGAGTGAAGTACATCAATGGCATCGAAATGCTCATATTATAATCAAGTTGAGATCCTTCACTATTTTGAAGCAATCCGTCTTCAATACACAGCGGGTCCTCATCACATCATATCGAAATTGAACACCATCTCAATAAAGTTTTTTTGGAACTTTGTAACTTTTTGATATATTATTTTGCCTGTTTTATTTATATATTTTGTTTCAGAATTGGACTCGTCCTTTGAAGAAAACGCAACCAGCCAGAGTTTCAGTCATTTCATAGTCACATCATCTTCACCGAGCAGCATGTTTTCGTGGTGTTGAAAGGATACTATGTCTTTGTCGTGGAAGATAACGTTTCAGAATAAGAATGAAGCTTGATCAAGGCCCGGTATTCGGTGAGAATATACATTACAATTTGAATGTACATGTATACCAATCTCCCCCATTGCCCTACATGTGTCATAATTCGTCATAATCTTCTGAACGGTCCCATGACGTTTTCGCAGGTCTTCCTTTCGCTTCTCGGCCTCGATCGGTACAAACTTTTTTTTCGATTTCTCTGACGGAGAGATTGTCCTCCTCCAAAGCAAATAAAGTGTTGTGGAAAATTGAAAGTGCGATCCATGTACGAACATACAAAAAGAGGTCAAGCAAAATTGGTCACGCACGATAAAACGCAAATCAAATTCGTCATAATAAAGTACTGATCCATATAGCTCCGTTTAGTCTCATTTGACAACGCCCCCTATCGTCAGAGTCAGCAGCCTAACATGTTAGCCTATGGACTTTTACCCCCCCCCCCCCTAAAAAAAAAATCGTTAATTTTTTTTTTTTTTGTTTAAACGAAAAGCACATCCACCCCGACGTACGTTGACACTAGCTCTTTCATTGGAACCCTCATGTCCCATTGACTTTTGAAAGTTCACCCACCGTAATTTGATCAAAATAGGTCGCAAGCTCGCCATTGCATATATAACGCATGTGTAACAAGTCGAACTTTGGACGCAATTTACCACGCGATTGTAAGATTATAGGTCAAGCACACGAAGGATAAGAAGCATGAATTATCAGAGATCAGTTCTGTTTGGTTCATTATGTCCACATCAGCCAACCCCCCACCGTAATTTTTCCATTTAGTATGGGCAAACATTTTGCCGAGGTAAGCAAAAATATGAATATTCATGACACACCATGGACTATTTGATTATTAACAGAGGGATGCAATTGTGCACCACATCAATCTCCCCTACTTTCAGATAAGTATTTTATTGTATTATGTAGTTTGGTAGGTTTATTTTACTAACTGTTTAATTATCAGATATCAATGATAGTTTAAAGATATGGAAAATGTCCTTGTATTTTATATCTAGCTAAGCAATCTCACATACAAATTCACGACCAAGTGTCGTCTAATCCGCCGATTGCCGTCTGCTATATACGAGCGAAAATGAGACAACCGGAGCAATATGAACGAGATAGATCTCGCTCATACGACAGAATGATCCATCAACACAATTAACGCGGTATTCATGGGGTTTAGTACGTTCTAATTATTTTCATCTACTTGACGAAGTAAAATAGACTTTCACACTCCAGTTGACAAGGATTGACCCAGCCTTGAGTTTGAGACCTATAGTCCCACATCACCGACATTAATATTAAGGTTCACACAACACGTAAGTGAACTTTGAGTGTAGGTCAATATTATGATGTTAATCTTCGACATGGTCCTGTACAGCATGTTACATGGACCATGCCGACGCACTCGCGGTTTCGCAAATTTACTAGAATCTATAAACCACGAGCGATATTAAACGCTAAGTCCACTCCAGAAATAAATTGCTTTTAATAGATGCAGAAAAACAAGAGAAACCGAGCAAACAAATTGAGTAAAGTCGGATAACTAATAAGGAAGTTATGAATTTGTTAAAAAGTATGAAAAACTATGGAACTTAAAAAAAATCACTACACAAATTGCCAATTTGGTTTTCAGTTTGTGACGTCAGTGCCTCACTGCTTATCCCATTAATTTCCCTTTTTATCCCCCAAAACTTGATTTTCCCATGCCTTTGCCCAAGTTATATGATTTGTATCATATTACGTGCATGACGTTTCACATAATCTGTTATGAACTTTGAAGAATTCATACTATTTCCTGATCATTGTATATCTATAATCATTGGTTTTTATATAAATAGTTTCTCAAAATTCACTTTTTTCATGATTTAATTGATTTTTTTTCTCTCTATTAGTGCATCCACACAAAAACACATTACTATCAATATAACTTGGATGCTGTTGTGAGGAAATAAGATTTTTGAGGGGAAGATTGAAAATTCATACGATCAATATAACCAAAGAAAACAATTATTGGATAGTGAGGCAATGACGTCACAGACTAATGAATGATACGCTGATTTGTCTTGTGCTATTCAAAGTTTTTCATGTCATTAAAAATTCATAACTTTCTTATTAGTTATCCGATTTTGCTCAAACTTTTTTTGATTGGTTTGTCTGATTTTTCTGCTTCGATTGAAAGTTACTAACTTATGGAGTGGACTTGCCCTTTAAGGTTATAATGCGATAAATACGAGCAGCGGAAGGCCCTCACTCGAAGTTATTGGGAGTTTTCGCAAGCTCAACGCGGACGGAGAATCTGCGAGTCGTGTGCAAAACCGAGAAGTTGCTATTAATAGTTTAAACAGCGGTGTGACCGCTGATGTACTGAAATCCACAACGCTTTTTGGCCAATTCTACGGGCGTTCTCAATGACGCCCTAAGTGAATCACAGCCAATCAGTGAGCTTTTACCAAAGATGGTATGGGAATTTCATCGTTTTATTACATGCGATGATCACATCAGGGGAAGAAAAATCATAGTTGAAATCATATTGAAAGTCAAGGTTGCTAGATGTATTAATATCACTAAGAAGCATGAACTCAACATCATCTATACCAGAAGTGTATCTTGAAGCCAACCCCTCGACAAAAACAAGTGGTAAAGCGAATGAGAGAAGACAGATTTTAAAATATTGAGATAAGAGAGAGAGAGAGAGACAGAGAGAGAAAGAGAGATAAGAGAAGGAGTTGGTAAAGGGTAGAATACAGATGAAACTGTTTTTTTTTAAATGTCATTTGCACCTCTGATTGACTCCATCATTAGAGGAAATAAAACAGTACAACCCCTACCCCCCTCCTCCCCCCTCCTCCCCCCCCCCTCATCCCCCCCCTCTAACTCCCCCTCACTGATCGTATGATCAGTATCGCCGTTGGCGTCGTCATGTATCATCAAAAGAAATATAAGATGTAAAACGATATATCAGGAGGCTCTTGAGAATTAATCAATTCATCGAGACTTTAACTGATACCTTCATTCCGTTGAAAACGTAAATGAAACCGTTGAAAACATCCTAAATTACGTGAACATCATTACTTGACCGGTTCTTCTCCATAATGAAACTATTTTCGTGACCGAAAAGGTCTGTACTTACCCTATCCAGAAGGGTTTGCAAGACCTAGGTTTTTCAATTGTTTCCACTCGCTAAAATGTTGTTTGATTTGTATGTTGCAGAAGGAAATACCTTTAATTCGATTCATCATAAATTTGTTAGTGATCGCAGCAGTAGTAGTGGTAGAAGTAGTAGTAGTGGAGGTAGAAGTAGTAGTAGTAGTAGTAGTAGTAGTAGTAGAAGTAGTAGTAGTAGTAGTAGTAGTAGTATCAACAGCAGCAACAGCAGCAGCAGCAGCAGCAGCAGTAGTAGTAATAGTAGTAGTAGTAGTAGTAGTAGAAGTAGTAGTAGTAGTGGTAGTAGTAGTAATGGTAGAAGTAGTAGAAGTAGGTGTAGTAGTTAGTAGCAGGAGTAGTAGTGGTAGAGGTATTAAAGTAGTAGTGGTAGTAGTAGTAGTAGTAGTAGTAGTAGTAGTAGTAGTAGTAGAAGTAGTAGTAGTGGTGGTGGTGGTGGTGGTGATGGTTGTAGAAGTAGTAGGAGAAGGAGGAGGAGTAGTTGACCAAATGATTGAGTGTGTTTGCTATATTGTTTTTTCTTCATATTTGTTTGTTTTCATTTCCCCTTTTCAGTGTTGTCGTAAAAACGGGGTAGCCCCTGATTAATATCGCATGTAGGTAAGGGTTAGATCTTTATCTTCATTGTCTGCTAGAATAAAGAGTTTAGTCGATGTGAAATCAACGCTGAGCAAAATGCCCCAGGTAACAGTAGGTATTATTGTTGACAGGATGATGTTCAGAGAGTTTCTTTATCATCGAAGCCGCGGAGCACTGATCTGCCGCTAGTATTCTTTTTGGCAGGTCGACGGTAGGGTAACTGGTAAGTGACGTCTTTTCCCCAATGTATTTGTCTTCTTAACTGTAATGTATGATGATACCCCGGGGTCAGATTCAGTGTCGATTACTTCTAGACAAGCGGTGTGTCTATATACGGACTTTTATAACCTAGCTGGATTCGATTTTAATTTTTATCACGTTTTGTCATCCATATGGGAGGATATCAAATGTGAGTAGGAGTCCTACGTCACAATTTATTCGTGGTAAAATACAACGCTAACTGGAATCGTAACATAAGCCCTGGTCCATACACTAAAAACCTATCCCTAACCCTTACCCTAAACCCGACCTAGAATCAAAAAGTTATTGCAACCCAATCCGGTATACCCATGATGAAATAAAGCCCGGAGCAAATGGCGTCGGAGCAAATGTCAGATCAGTGTCATGCGATATATCTCGCACGGTTCGGTGACTTCAGACGATATTTCGCTGTCCATATAAAATGAAATCATATCGAAGTGCTTGGAGGCGCAGCGAAAGATCACTATCCATAATTATAGCCGAATGGCAAGTGTACTAATCGCGTTTGGGAGACTGACATCGGCGCGGGCGTCAGCCCGAGCGCCTATCATCACTGGTCAACTCATCATTATTCATATAATATGTGTATCGTATGTGTGACGAGCGTATGCCATGTATGATTCATAAGACTAGCCTTATTTGGTGATCGATCACTTTGATTCAACCAATCAAATATCATCTCCGCGTTCCCCATCGCTCATTGGCCTATTTTGGTCTATGCTACATAAATATTCATGAAAGAGCTTTGCAGGGGGTTCGTAGAATTTCTACGAACGAAACATGGTACATAAAAGAAAATAAAACTTTTCGTAAGGACCAGTGATGATAGGCGCTCGGGCTGACCGTGCCGATGTTACTCTATTATAAACGCGATTAGATTGCTTGTAAAGCCCGACGCATTTCGGATAGGCTACTATCCATACAGATGGCATGATGTAAGTGGCTGGCAAGGATTCATAATTATTGGATGGGCACACTGGGAAAATTGGTTGAAAGACCTATACAAAAGAAAGAGATTTGCTTTCTGCCGCAAGAAGGAAGAGTAAAGAAAGAAATTAAAGATACCTGGTAACAACGCTTCACCCTTTATGGCAGTTCTGAAAGGCAGAGCGAACCGTGTGAAACGGTCCGAAACACTGCTCTCGCATATGCCATTAAAGGCATCGTTTAACAATGTTAAATCTGAGAATCTGAGATGCATGGCCCTACTTGTTATCAGTGTCTGTGATATGGTGTAATATTGAAGCACTAAACAATTGCGGTTCAAAACGACCATGATCATGAAGTGCCTCAAAAAAGTAAAAATCTTTCAGTGACCGGTTTTACCATACTCATTTTCCCCAATAGACTGTAGTGTTATGAAAACCGTTAGGAAAACGAAAAATGAAATTTCGATTTCCAATCATAAATATCTTGATAATCAGACAGGCGATCGGCTTGTAAAAGTCATGGGATCCCTGACTGACATGAAGGTTTATAATAATGATTGCAGCTAGAGCTAAATCCAGGATTTTGTTTCAGAATCTGAGGCAATGTTACCGAGTCACTTTAAGAGGGAAGAAAAGCTATCTCAAGGAGATTGGTTGGATATAGTTGGTAGGGGTTTTTATCCGGGAATAATTGTCTCCGGAATTGTCCTAGTTAGTAAATAGGCGGGGGCAAGAGTAGTTGTCCGAGAGCCAGGGCATAGCTGTCCGAGGGCGAGGGCATAGTTGTCCGGGATAGTAGTCCAGGGGGGTGTTTCACAAAGATCCTAAGTTGAACTTATCTCTAAGTTTGACTCAACAATTATGGAAAGCCGTTAGCATCATTTAAAATATTTTGTAAAAGTCATTTTAAAAGGCATAAAATGTTGATCCAAATCATATTGTCTATTATCAAGGAGATTTCACATTCTTTATTTTAAGGCTACAAATGGCTCTCCATACCATTTAAGTCCAACTTAGAGTAAAGTTTGACTTGGGATCTTTGTGAAACATCCCCCAGGAGTTTAGATGACCTAAAGTCTTATGATCTTAAAGAACAGATGTCTGTTTCGGATGACTTCACGATGACCCGTTTCGTTATCTTCAAATGTCAATCATACAAGAAAATATGATGTAAAATGGAACTTGGTCGTCACGGTCAGGCTACTAAGGCACACCTTTTTTCTGATTAGCTCGAGAATCAGCCGGCCCCATATGTATTCCTTAACCTAAAGTTGAGTTCTGTTCATGCGAAATTGCGAAGTGAAAGAAACGGTGTGAAATAGATCAGAAAAGGTTGATCATCTAGCATAACATATAAGAAGTATTGGTGTGTACTGCAAGGTTCTGGAATCATCAAAATGATAAGAAATTTGGCCCAGTCTTGGTAAAGTTACAAGCACTGTACACAGAAAGATGTAAATGGGACTACACGAACATGTGGCATAAAAATCGGTCCTGATTTTTATACTGTTACATGCCGTATTAAGAATATGAAGGCATATGAAGAGCCATGCTTTTCAGGGGACACGTTTTATCTGATGTTCTTCCACACTTGCATAATAAGAATGATAACGCTCACAAATTATTTGTGAACTCAACCTTCTCTTTAAGTTCCATGATGAATTACGACAGTAAGTTCAACTGACAAACATGACTAGACAAATCAAGTACCTGATTGAATGTACCATTTTGTGTAAATGAAAAATGAGAAAAATAGAGAAGAGAGAATTTTAAATTGGAAGCGTGTGTGTGTATTTGGTTTTTATAGACGTGTATCAATCATCCGAAAGACGTGATCTCAGATCCGAACCTGCGTCCCTGGGTTAATCTGTTTGTAACTTCCATTGTTAGCTGGATTACAGGCGCACGCCACGACGCCTAGTCAAGCAACAGGAGGCCGTAAAGTTAAGCACTCTCAGTTACCATTTTATGTTCATTAAAGGGATAGTTGGGTTCTGTTGCAGAGGGCGCTACACAATTTTTTTTTGGTGAGATAATGAAAAACTGAGTGTCAAATGTGTTTGTTTGTTTGTTTGTTAGTTTTATTTCCACTTTTTCATATCAATACAAAGAAACATACAAATAAATATAATGAATAACATGTAAGTTTGACAAAGTTTGTTTCTAGTTAAAATAAAAGTTTCATACTGTTACAAAAGGAAAAAGCAGGAGACCACATGTCGTAAGCGTAAATGCTTGAACATGACCGTGGCCTCTGCCGAGTTAATGCTACGTTTACACTATGTTCCCGGCGGCCACGGCAACCACGTTTCAGGCCACCGTGGACGAAACAGGATTGACGTGACACAACGCGGGGGACCGTATGGGCAAACGTGACAGGCCGTGATTGCCGTGGATACCGTGTCAGATTTTTAAACTGTCAACAAATATGCCACGGCAGTCACGGTGCGGATGAGAAACCTAGTAGGCCGTAATAAACCGGGGTGAACGTAACAAAACGTGACAGTCCGTAATAGGCCGTAACAAACTTGGGGTGGTCCGTAGTGGGACGGTTTAAGCGCCCGGCACGCTACGGCGCGTTGCGTTCTACTACGGTCTGACACAACGCGAGGTCTCAGAATACCATGATTGCTATTGCTTGGGAGACCTTCTTTTTATACCGCCGGCACAAACGTGCTCCAAAGCTGCCCTGCGTCCACGTTTCATCCGTACAAAGCCTTGACAGAACGTGAAAAACGTGTCAGACCTTGATCAGAACGTGGGAAACGTGAGGGACCCCATCAAAACGTGACGGGCCGGGAGGGAACGTTCTGGCATCCGTGGTAGAACGCGGGCCGAACCGTAGTGCGCCTTGGAGCCTCCGGGACTCAGCATCCCCTTCCCCCCACGGACCGTCACGGATACCGTGGTAGACCGTGAGAAAACTTGGCAAGACGTAACAAAACTTGAATCCAGAGATAAAATTGGTCTAAATCCTACGGCGCACTACGTTTCGGGCAAACGGGGCTGCCGTGGCCGCCGGGAACATAGTGTAAACGTAGCATAACAAAATATAAAAAAACCCATGCAACTGCATTGTATTCAATGTTAAATAAGATATAAGTGAAGTGATTAAAAGTAAGCATGGCTGAATTAATTTTGAGGACACTTTTTTTTTTTTTTTTTGGTCTCGAAATTTGAAAATTTGACATTTTGCTCCGTTGGGGGGGGGGGGGGGGGGTAAGGTCACCTTTTTTAGGTCAGCCATGGGAATATTTTTTTTTTTTTTTTTAAATAATAATAAAAAAATAAAAAAATCCAGAGGGGGGGGGGGGGTATTAGGGGGGTTATGGGGGGGTTTACACACATAAAAATACCAAAGGGGGTTTAACCCCCCAAATCCCCCCCCCCTCCCCCCCTCCCCCCCCCCCCCCCCCCCCCTGTGTACGCGCCTGCAACCACCTAAGTAGCAGCCTGATTTTCAGACATTTTACCGAATGGTCGAACGTTTTTGTGCTGCACAAAGATTCAATCAGTTTAATTTTGGCCATTACAAGTAGTGGGTTGTTGATGTAGACAAATGCTCATGGACCTGTTACAGCTCATTTCATGTATGATATTACCTCAGAAAAAAAGATGTCAGTCAGTCACTCAATAGTGTCTGACAGTGAAGTCTAGAAGGTAAACGTGTTTCCTTGCATAATTTGAATGCTAGGACACTGCTAATGTTTAAATTTCACAGGACATACATGACATATTCATAATGCCTACAAAGGTTTACATAATTTGTTGCTGGTTGCAAAATGGACATAGCATCTTTAAGTTCCATGATAAATTGCGACATTAAGAACCAGTGACAAGCATGACTAGACAGATCAATCACATATTGATTGGATGTATTATTTTGTGTAAATGAAAACTGAGAAAAATGAAGATGAGTGAATTTTAAATTGAAAGCAACAGGAGGGCCGTAAAGTTAAGCACTCTCAGTCACCATTTTATGTACATTAACGAATAAATACATATATATATATATATATATAAAGACATTTGCAATTGACATTACTAGATAGCGTGCTTTCCCTCCCCCCTCCCCCTTTCCTTTCTAGACAGAACGAAATTTTTATTTCAAGTTGCCTAAACTTTTAGATTAATCAATAAAAACACATTCGAGAATCGTTCTTTTTGACAAAAAGGACGAATGCCTCCTCTTTTTTATCTGGTAACGCCAGTCTTCAATTATTGAGCAGTGACTTTGGCTAGCTTCTTCTATTCTTGAAACGCAGGAGAGGTATACAATTCTTTTCCCTCGAGACGGAGCCTCGAGACCACTTTCATCTTGAAGGCATTGTAATTTGTATTACCACAAGTTCACGAACGATTGAACATGTTCTGCGATGTTCATGTCTAATCATCAGAGACCAATATTACCTAACTTATTAGCTATCACCTCTCTCCCCCCCCCTCTCTCTCTCTCTCTCTCTCTCTCTCTCTCTATCTCCATCTCTCTCCCTCTCTTTCCACGTCTCTCTCTCTCCCTCTTTCTCTCTCTTTCTCTCTCTCTCTCTCTCTCTCCATCTTAGCAGCTTTAGACGTTCAAATTTGCTTATATTTGTTCTGCCTCATTAGTGATCATGTTACCAACTACGTGAGGATCATGCATGACATATTATGACAGAGGAGAATTTGTATTGCATAAAATTCCACCCACTCCCCCATGCAGTGCGAGGGCAATTTAGATGTCCCCCCCCCCCCCGGTAGTGCTTAAAGAAATAACGTGCTTTAAAATTTAGTAGAAATTTAAAAAAAATAATTATAGTCCATTTTAAAATATGAAATACGTACATTTAAAACTAACAAGCTCTACGTAGAATGTTAAAAGATGGGGATAACTACGGTTCATTTACCTCATTTCAACACTTTTCCGTCATTTTTTGTTAGCCATTCACATTCCTCCCATTAATATCTCAATGCCCATAGGACGAGACGCAAATATAACTGACATATTACCAAGAATAAATAAAATAAACAGATACGATTCCAATATTTTGACCCTATCTTAATGCATGTGCTGTTTTCCTCTTTTTGACCCACCCCCCCCCCCTTCCTTCTTTTCTCCCAGCTCAACTATTTTTGCCACTGTTCATGATAGAAATGCCAATCGAAGGACGTACAATCGTGTCAATAATATATCTGTGCCAATGTCACGTACCAGATGCAGAATCGACACCGATCATCATCGACTGGGGATGCACACCCATTCTTAAAGATAAGTTAGCCTTTTCACACACAGCTAAAATTCTATAAACATGATTAGTATAAACGTGTTTGAAACGTGTTTAAACTAATCACGAGCCTTTCACACACAGAAATTTCGGTGCGATCGTTAATCGTTTCGTGATTAATACTGCTCGTAAAATGCGCAGTAGTGCCATTGCGCATGGAAGGTCATGTCACATCAATCAAAGCGCACGCTCCATCCAGTTTAAACACGAATAACCTTTCACACACAAAATGTCAAGCTCACTAGATACGAACTTCGTATCTGCAGCCTGCTTTTAGGGGCGTATGGATCGCGACTTCGTATCTATCCTAACATCGTATAAACGATGTTCACACTGGGAAATTTTGTCTATAAACATGTTTAAAACTGTTGAGTTAAACACGTTGATTCTAATCATCTCTAGATACGATGAATTTTAGCTGTGTGTGAAAAGGCTGCTAGTCATGCAACTACATTTTGATAGAAACTGCATGGAAGCGAATGGAGAAAAAAAGAAAGTTGGTTATCTGGTAAATAAGAATCGATTTATACTCGGAGGTTTTGGAATCGTCAATATGATAAGAAATTGACGCAGTTTTGCCAAAATAGTCACATGCACTGTACACACAAATGCATGTATTGGACTACATCAAAATATGAGGCATGACAGTTTGATGCACACGCCTTAATACGCTATCTCTCTTCAGACTTCAAATGATGAGGTTAAAGAGCCATCCTTTTAAATGGCACTTTTGTCTATGTTTTTTTGCTTCAACATCAACATAAGAATAATGAAAAAGCTCGAAACTTATTCTTCACCTTTTGCCAGAAGCTAACCTTCTCTTTAAGAGTATAAGTCATCAAGAGAGGAAATAGGTCGGAAATAATGGATGAGGGTTAATAAAGGTGCTTTATGATTCTCCATGGGAATCACATCTCATTGGAAGACGAGAAAGTAATCAACTGATCATGACTGGAATAAATATCGGATCTCCACCTGATGCGATGGTCCATCTCAAGGTTTAGATAGGGGGGTTATGGGGCAACAGACGCAATGATCACGAGCGCCAATGTATATATGACGCAGGCACACGAGGCCTTCTTTCGATTTCGCTATTTCTTGCGCTAATCAAGCCTAGAAGGGCAATAAGTACATGTGGACGTATTTCAATGCAATGTTTTCTTGGTTCATTTTCTGTCACATTTTCTGCAATCTTCCCTCTTACGTATCGAATTGTATATAAATTGTCAGTTGGTGACGTAGCCCTACGTCACCAAAATGACGCTTCGTCTGCAATGGGCAGAAGCATGGTATGGTGCATACAGTCATAATCAAGTGATTATTCTGGTATGTGTGCGGTTGTGTATGTGGGTGTGTGTGTCTTTGTAATTAGGTTTTGACACACGTTTATCAATCAGATATGATTAATTACGGCTAGGGAACGACCTTTACCGTCATAATCCGAAATACGTGACTTAATTTCGAACCGGGTTCCGTCTAAGTCAGCTGGTAGGCGAAGACAGGGAGCTGACAAAAAGAACGTACGGTTAGACCAACTAACATCTCCTTTTTGGGTGCTTGCCAAAGTTGCCCTCAATACGGCCTATATGACACCCATTAATCGAACCAAGAGAACACAATAATTCAATCCAACTCAGAAGGGTCTGTAACAAATGATCTATTTTGTATTCATTATTTTCAATCATCCATGTAACCTGGTGTGTTGGCTCAGTCAGTAGAGCGTCCGCCTCACAACCGGGAGGTCGTGGTTTCGAACCTCGGCCGCGTCATACCAAAAGACGTTAAAAGACGGGAATTGCTGCTACCTTGTTTGGCGTTCAACAATAGGGAAAGAGCAACGTCGATCTGGCGCTGCTCAGTGGCTGCCGGGCTCACGATCAATTGTGCAAAAAGAATTTCCATTTTCGGTTTAATTTAATAAGATTATCATTATCATCACGTTTTTAATTCCAGTTTGATCTAAATATAGAAATGAAGAAGAAATAAACGTTCGTGGCCGTGCCAATATTCTTTTTATCAGACAAAATAGGACCAGTAAAACCAGTAAATTTCACATAAATGACAAAATTAGAACATAATATAAAATAAATAATATAAAGTATGACATTATACAATCAACTCTCTTTAAAGACGTGGAAATTTATTGTATTAAATGGTAGGTTAAACATTAAAGGAACTGCTAAGTGTACAAAATGGAAAGTGGGTGAAATGAACATGAGTTCACATAAAGAATAGACGAAGTGGATATGAACAAATCCTTGAAAAAAATTAGACTTTGATGAATTGCTATTGGACCAAATTAGACCTTCAAAAATATGGGTCAGGACTAATTTAATTTAATAATTTGAATAATGCACAAAGGAATTTCTTTTCCCACTGCATTTCCTGATGTAATACATGGGCAAGACAGATGGCTCTCCAAGGAAGGCCGGATAAATTCGTCAGTTTCAGCAAATTTAGGTGATGCCCTCTGTCTTTTAGCAGTTGCCATGGTAACGACGCTATCGTGAGGCTTTTAGGGCAGGAGCAAAATCAATTTCAAATCATATTCCTGGCAGGGGTGTTGAATACGTCACGAAAACAAAGCGAAGTGTAGAGAGCTACACGCCCTTGAGAGTTACATCTTGTGATGAAGTAGTGTTGCCCTCTTGCAATGTTTAAACTTTTAAAAGGTAAAAAAAAGAATGCCACCGTGTTAACCTACTACTTTGACATACAAGGACTACACGGTCGACGGGGGAAATGTAGCAAGCATTTATGTTCACCGTAAACTAGTTGTTTATTGGTGAGCAGTATATATTTCAAAGTTTGGTGGCGTTTGATCAGGGAAACAAACGTGATGAACTGAGACGAAAATACCCGACGGACTTGCTATGAAACGGAATTGATGAGTGATGATAAGATCCATATAGGAACCCCACCCCCGCAGTAATTAACAAAATAATGCCACGATTCCCCAATTGTCCGCAAATTGTCCTCGGATGTCCAGATAATGTGTCCATCTTCCTTCAAACCGTCAAGCGTACACAGTCTAATGAGGACGAGTCAGTCAGCGTGGGAATAACACGCCGTCAGAATAACGAATTTTACCTCAGTCATACCCCAACCGACTCCGCACCGTATCCACACGAGGAAATTTTGTTTCCAATTCGGTATATTTCGGTCTGTGGTCGGTCTGGGGTTGGTATTGTTGGTATGCATAAGGTTTTATAATCAGAGCAACGAATCGTGATTATATAATACCTCGGTCAGACCGCCACATAGCTAGACTCTGCAATGATTCAAATCCAACCCATTCTTTTCCATGTTTTCCAGACGACATTATTCGAGAAAATGTAATATTTTGATCGGTTTGTTGTCGATCTGTCGTCAGTCTGGTGTCAATCTTGTCCGTGTGGCTGGGGGTATTACAGATGGATAGAACAGTGAATCGTAACCGTGTTAGTTGCACGTGCAGTAGGCTATAAATCTCTTTTCAAAGAAAAGGATAATTAAACAAAATGACTGTAAGTGAGTATTCGTCTCACGGGCAATGACTAGCTGCAAGAGTGAATCATTATCATTAATGCGCCATCAACGGCAGATTGACCTTTACCTCCGTCGTGTTCGAATAAAGAGTTACAAAGGAATGGTGTGTCGGAGCAAGGAGGCGTTCTCGGAACAGTAACACCATGAAATTACATGCATCTTATCACGTGACATGCAGTGGAGTAGGTACAGGGGAAAACCCCTACACCCACACCCACACCCACACATAGAAGGGGAGGGGATAGATAATGATGAAAGTGAAGACGAGAGAGGGCATCGGGAAAGAGAGATAGGGATGGAGATAGGGAGAGAAAGAAAGAGAGATGAGAAGATACAGAGAGAGAGAGAGAGAGAGGGAAAGAAAGATAGATATAGATAGAGGAAGAGATAAAGACAGAAATATAAAGATAGATAGATATAGAATGAGAGAGAGAGAGAGAGAGAGGGGAAAGGGAATGTAAAAAGAAGATATATCTCTCATTATCATCACTGTAATCAACTCATATTTTCATCCACCTTTTTATCCAATCCACCTCCCCCCCCCCCCCCCTCCATAAAGCCAGGGCCCTCTAAATGGATAGGCTCAGGCTACGCCACTGGCCATTTTATGCATGTTTATTCTCCTACCAACTCAGAATACAAAACTAATTTGTCTAGGATATTGATGAGGATCATTCGATGGGAGGGTATAATTTTTTAGCAATCACACGATCACCCAATTGATATTCAACTTCTGTCTTTTGCAACTTTCAACTCATGATGACGGAATCATTTTCAGACGAGTGACGCTGACTCAACAAGTATAGGGATATAATGACGGTCCTACCTTTTCCCTACGGAAACAGTTTGAGTTTAAAGCCCCTCTAAAGTGTTGGGAGCCCCAAATTCGCCAAAAATTTTATGGCAAAAATTTCACTTAAATTGTCTCATAACGTGAAAAAGGATGTCATTTCAGATAACACTTTCTGCAAGGATATTCAAAACAAATGTGTTTGAAGTCTTTTTTTTTTAAATGAAAGAGTACACAATTTAGGTTGTCTGCGTACAACAGAAAACCCAATTTCTTTTATCAATATTTGTATAATACAATATTATTATTTAATGATAAATGAGGGGGAGGATGACTTTTTAATACCCTCTGTTCCAATAATCGTTTTCTCCTATAATTCTGATTTTGATAAAAGGAAATTGATATTGGGATGGACGACCCCATATAAAAATAAAAAAAATGAGCATGTGCTGCGGTTACTCTGTGATAAAAAAACTGTCTGGAAGCAATTAGGTTAATAACGCTAATTAAAAAGATCGATTAATTATCCAAATGAACAGACATTGACCCAATATTGCCAAAGGTCTCATGCACTGCACATGGATGGATAAACAGGTGTAAAGGACCTCACACTTATTTGGCCTGAAAGTTGTGTCCATGAATTATACATCTATTAAACTTCGGACATGTACTCTATTAACACAGTAGCACACACGTCACTTTGCCCTAGAATTCAAAACCAATTCGATTTCATTCGATATTCAGTGAGGAAAAAAATTATTTCATTTTTGGTCACACAGTCTTGACATGTTAGACATATTTCTATCGGGGCAGCACCAGGAGCGTCACAACGTGACGGACATGTGCGCTATATAAGAAGCCACCATTATTATTATTATTCATTTTGAGTTTCCTCATCTAATTTTGATCTTATGAAAGGAAGTTTTCGGGTGGGACTGTGATAGGGTGGAATTTTACATACTCCAAGAAAAAATAGTCGTGCTCTTAAACATCGCGATAAATTCATGTCTGGCCTCCGTTATATAAAACCTAGCATTGATTGTAACTGTCTATTTGCTTTGTGTTGTACTGTTTGTACAGGGTGAACACCTGGGGGGGGGGGGGGGGGGGTCATACTTACTTATATAAATACCTTACGCAATGTAATATTACTGTGACGCAATATAATCAATTTGTTTTTGTTCTTTTAGTTTTTCTTCCTTTCATGAAATATCATTGCGCATTTATCTGTAAAACGGCTAATGATGTAATTGATTGAATTTTTAATTCATTTGAATTTGTGTCAACAAATTGATTACAATGCAAATCAAATTTAGTATAATGTTATTTAATTTCAGGCTTTTCTTTGCCAATTTTAAGTAATTTTGTTCTTCTTTTCTCTTTTAAAATGGTACAATCTTACTACCTGCATATTAAACATGTAACAGTTTTACATTCAATATCTCATGATTTATCTTTTGCATCTTCTCGGTATTTAATTATATATACCGTATGTATATATATATGTACATTTATGTATATTTATGTATATTTATGTATATATATGTTTATTCATGTATACGTACGTATATTCATGTATGTAGTATAGTTATGTACTATACCATCAATTATGAAAAGGGCCTTCTACAGAAACTCTGTTATTTTTGTTGGTATCCCACAGGCATTAGATGATGGTTTCTTTTATTTTGTTATCGTATTTAGTAGTGTACTTTGTTTTCTTGCATTTTTTGTCATCGGTAATTGTACCACTATAGGTATCTGGAAATGAAATAAAGTAAATAAAACAACTTTGCTAGTAATAACTTCCATGGAAACCTTGATTTGATTGTGTTTGTAACGACCACTCACGTAATCACGTTATCATATTTTGAGTACTTTTGTAGAACTCACTATCTGATCTAAGAAGTGTTGGGTTACGTTATCCAACATTTTGTTGAAAAAAATACCATTGTAAAACACGAACATTGATGGAACTGGACGCAGATGTTAACACAATAGATGTGAATGGTCACTTTAATAGGAGCAACAAACACAGAAGAATCATGCATGATTCTCCTGCCATGATCTTGGGCGCCTCCTTAAAAGTCGACTCTATCTCAAAGTCAGTGGCCGGATTCCAACCCCTCCCCTCCCCATGTGAGCTATCGTTACAAGCTATTTGATTGGCTGTTGAGTGACGTTCCCATTTTAGTAAATATTAATGGCAAAGTTTTATGCAACGGGCCACTGATGTTACGATGGCCCTTTACTTCACATGGGCGTGTTCATGCTTGATTTTGACGGCCAGAATCAGGCATCTGTTACGCGTTTAGTTTAAAACACGATTGCGTTCATGCTCACTTTTGTAGAATCACCGAAAAACGGCGATCACGATCGAATTTGTAAACGCGTTTAAATGGGGTCAACGCACTGACCTCTAGTGGGTCTACGTAGCATGCGCACACAGGTTTGCGAATCCAGCTGAAGGCCACCCAAGGAGAATTGCCTGGAGAAGTGAGCATGAACAGTGCACCGTGGAACTGCGATTACGATGAGCGTTTACGATGAGCGTTACAAATCGCTCATTCTGCCTTCAAAATCAAGCATGAACGCGCCCATAGAGTTGGACAAGTGAGTGCTGCCCGGCCCACCCCCGTGACAACCACCTCAATGTCTGGACCCTGTCCATGCCACTCGTTCCATATCATTTGTTGCTGCTTTGCAATCGGAAATATTTTCCATTTCAACTGCTCTAAACATTCCGCCATGTTGTAAACAAATACATGTATATAAAATGTCGACACTATTTTTCTGAAAGGTATTTCCACAACTTACAAACCCAGAAAATATTCACCTCGACTTTAACGTATAATATGTAACTTTAGAATGACAAACGGAAATGTGAAGATCGACTTTCATGGATTAAACAAAATTAATGGTCCGTCTGTTCAAGCCATAAAGACGTTAATGATGTAAAGTGTGATACACGTTAACGTCCTCCTGGTTCTCAAGAGTTATATTTTCCGGGGTTATTAGTATTTATATTTTGCCGAGGCTCTGTGGCAAACTTTTTGTCCCAGAAAATCGCTTAAGTGCCAGAAGAGTCATCCAACATTCAAAATTGTATTGTTACAAAGTGCCCGGGGTGGAGAATAGAAACAACATTAGGAAGTGCATGTCAAGATTGGAAAAGAAAGTTATAATTGTGCCTTTTTAAAGTTAGGGTAATAATTTCCAAAGCTCTTTGGAACTGCATAGAGATGTCATTTCATATAGTATTATGCGCTATACAAGAACTGAATATTATCATTTCTATATTCAGTTTGCAGGAAAGTGATTGTTATGGAAAGGATTTAACCAAACCAGTTAAATTACAGTGAAATATCATCCTTGTTTTTTAATAGATCGCCCATTACGCTGAGTGGCAAAGTGACGTAGTGGTTTCTTAAAGTGCTAGCCAGGTATAACGATGTGACGTTCTTTGTACTCAAAAAGTATTACCCGGTTGTTCTAAAATACTTAAAGATAAGGTTGAGGTCTGGTCATGCGATTGAATTGTGAAAGAAACGGTGTGGAATCGATCAGAAAAAGTTGATAATGTAGCATATAAGACAGTATCCAATCACATCTCACTTACATGTACAAAATGAAACTTATAATTTCTTATATAGTTAGGACAACAATGTAGTTTTTTTGTCTCTCTCTTTTTTTTCGTGTTTGTATTTATATTGTTCATGTGGTATTCTTCACTTTTCATGTATGCTTGCCATATGTATAATATTGTATTTATGTTTAGCATAGGCTAGGTTTAGATCATTCCTATTTGTCGTTATACTTTTATATTGTTGTTTTGTTGTATTCTGTATTCTTTGTATTATGAAGCTATATTTGTATCCTTTTATTATGTATCATTATCATGACATGTACATGTGTTGTACTCTCATACCCCAGAAGGGGGTCGAATGAGTCACTAAATTCTATTCTATTCTATTCTAGTCATTTCTCTCTGATATTCTTCCACACTTTTATAATAACAATGAAACGCTCACAATTTATTGTTTACCTCTCCCCAGAATTAACTCAACCTTTAAGTATGTAACGGTTAAGCATACTAGGTAGCCTCTTACACATGGATGGAGAGTGGAAAATGTTTATTGATGTATGGCTTGTCAGAAAAAGTTAATTCAGATCTGGGATTCGAACCTGCAACCTCTTGACCGTTGGGAAACTGTAATTCGACATTACTGTGTTCAACAATAAGTGATTGGAATTCATATTTGTTTATTTCAAGTGAAACATTTACCTTTGAGGAAATTAATGAGGATTTTGTAAGGAATGAACTTAGAAAATTACAGACCACTAAGTCCACAGGTCTTGACACAATAAGTGCTCGGCTACTGAAAGCTGCAGCACCTGTAATTAGTAAACACTTTACTCACTTCTTCAACTTGGCTATACAGTTGGGAAAAATACCTAATGAGTGGAAAGAAAGTAAAGTTACCCCAGTGTTTAAAGGAGGTGATAGAAAAGATCAGAATAACTACAGACCCATCTCTGTTATACCTTTAGTAATGAAACTTATGGAACGTGCTGTACATGAACAGTTGCAATCCTTCTTTGTAGAACATAATATGCTAGTACCACAGCAGTCTGGGTTCCGTAAGGGACACAGTACAGATACAGTACTAACGTACTTCACTGATTATATCCTAAGGAGAATGGATGGAGGATGCCTCACCGGTGTGATCTTTATAGATTTTCGCAAAGCGTTTGACTCTGTAAATCATAAAATATTGCTTGGCAAATTAAAATACTATGGTGTAAAAAATGTTGAACTGGCTTGGTTTGAGGATTACCTGATGAATCGTAGGCAGAGAACTGTCATAGGGGAAAATAAATCTGAATGGGGCCAAGTAAAATCAGGGGTCCCTCAAGGATCTATCTGAGGCCCCCTTCTTTTTACTATCTTGGTTAACGATCTCCCACATGTTATAACTAAATCTCAAATCATGCTTTATGCCGATGATGCAATTATTTTCTACAGTAGCAGAAGCCCACTAGAAATTGAGAGTATCCTAAACTCAGAACTCAAAAAGATACAAGCCTGGGTGCAGACAAACAAATTAGCTATAAATCCGGTTAAAACACAGTTTATGCTCTTTGGATCATCACAGAAACTAGCTACTCTCTCACAGCCAATCAAATTATTTTTAGACAATCAACTACTTTCTCAAGTAGACACCTACAAATATTTAGGTGTCTGGTTAGACCCTACTTTAAGTTGGAAAGAACATGTAAGACATACAAGCAAGAAGATTGCATCAAGGATTGCACTTCTAAGTCGCGCTAAAAGATTTTTGCCTCTAGACAGTTTGAAGCTACTTGCGAACTCATTGGTAATGCCTCTGTTTGATTACTGCTCCACTGCTTGGTCAAACTGTCCACACAATACAAAAGTCATATTCATAAACCAACACAAAAGGATGGCCAGAATTATTCTTGGGGCACATCAACTCACACCCACTGTTCAAGTCTTCCGCCGACTTCACTGGGTATCGGTAGAAAAGAGGTGGACGTTTCATAAATGCAAAATGATGTATCATGTACTGAATAACTTTGGCCCTTCTTACCTGTCGAATATACTTATAAGATCCCAGACTCTCCACAATCACAACACCCGGAATGCAACCAATTTTGGACTAGCATTACCTCTGTCACGAACAAAAATGGGTAAACTAGCTTTTTCTCATGAAGGCGCAGCATTGTGGAACCAACTCCCTTTTATTGTTAGACAGGCCCAATCAAAACATTCATTTGCAAATCTATATTGGAGAACATTGCGTTTGTGATTATTTTTATTTCATTTTTTGGTACTAAGTGTCAAAATTTAGTGATAGTGGCTCCTATTAATGTATTCCACTTTCATGAAAATTTGTCCTTTCCCTTGTATGTAAAATTTTATTCCTGATGTGTATATGCTTACATTATTATTGATCTATTTGATAGGATAAGCATAAAATCATATTGTATCAGCTGGACAAATATTGCTTTGTTGTATATTATCGGGTTATATAATAACTATAAACAAAACAAACAAATAACCCTGATATATATAATCATGTATACGTCTTTTAACACTGTTTGTTATTTCATGTATTTGTAACCATTTTTTGTGTACAGGGCCTCTTAGAAAAACAGTATTTATACTGAGAGAGTTACCCTGTCTAAATAAAACGAATAAATAAATAAAATAAAAAAAAATTAAACCACTGTATGTCGAACCTCCTAATATAGACGGGCATTTGTAGTGTATTTGGAAGAATTGCTTTAAGATTCGTTTTCATCCGATGTGATATATTTCTTACCTACTAGTCATAGTCACAATACGTGCGATCATACAACAAAGAGAGATATTCAACTGAATTCATCAACTAAAAATAGATATACCACAATGAATTATCTTAAATTTGAATTTCTAAACGAATAGAAAACCCTTTCTGTATACAATTTCACGCCTTCTTGCCAGCGGTAAGACACGGAAATGTGTTGTCGTGATCGCAGCTGAATTGCTATCATGATTATGATAGTGATTATCATAAAACATTGTAAGAATAACCCATATTCCAAAACAAGTAGTTGAAAATTTACCTATCAAAAAGAATGCAACTGTTTTTGCTTATTGTTGCCCATTTCTGGTTTTGTTAGTGCTATTTAGATGAGTGGAAATGATGAAAATGTGATATGTATATATAGATACAATGGTCAAAATATGAGGTTTCACATTACGGCAGAACGAAAGGGAGATCGTTTTACAAATGTGCAATACGAGACGCTCTTGTTTGTTTTAACATGTTGTTTGAGAAATCAATATGAACGCCTGACAAGAAGGACACTGGAAAGAGGTGGGAGGGGGATCATGGCAAAATTATATATGAAATTATGAACTTTCGAATCCAACAAGTTTTGAACAAACCGCCCCCCCCCCCCCCCCCTTCGACAAGGTCGACGCCTCTAAAAAAAGCAAACAAAAAACTCACCAAGCGAAGTGATGACGAAGATTGTTTAAACAATCAATCTACTGCAGGATTAAACAATCCAGAATGAATTATAGCCATGTGCTCTCAACATATGATATGATGCCCATACCGGTGCTCCAGATTAGCTTTAACAAGTGCTCCATGGTTTCGAATTATCAAATTGCATTTCATGGAAACGATACTGCTTGTCACCCTCGAACTAAAACAGACTCATAATATTCGCGCCATTTTGATTGGGTGACTCCTATTAAGTTACTGGGTGATGGCTAAAGTTACACGGTGTTTACCTCTGCAAGTCCATATTCAGTCCGACAATTATTCGAATTGAATGGAATTGAATTGAATTTATTTTCTTCTGCAACATACAAATCAAATTACATTTCAGCGATACAACATAACAAAATATAACAAATTTGTTGAAAGTGTACACAATATAATAATACCAAATATTGACTTTAAAACAACGTGTAACTGATTTGATATTAACACACTACTATCAAGTATCATTCATTTAGAATGACCTTTAGGCTATCACGATTTAAAACACAGTCAAGGAACTCTGAAACACCTCAGATGTATAAAAACAAGATATTTTTGTCGGTTTTCTTTTGTATTTTTTCAGGTGCCGATTTAGCCGTCTCTCCGACTAAAAGGTTCTTAACAAGTCGTAATTTAAGGATAAGCATCTAGACGTCTGCTCCGAACGTCGACCATTAAGACTTTTTGTATACATATCTTTAAAGGTAAATCTAACCCTTGTAATATGTTCATTTGTATGAAAGCAGAAAAGTAAGATGTACAATATATGGCGAAAGTTTGGAACGAATCGGACTAATAATAAGAAAATTATGAATGTTCGAAATATGAGATCACTTTACGAATCTCAAATTGGCAATTTGGTTAGTGGATCGTTGTGACGTAGTTGCGGATAACTCTCCCGTGTCGTTTCTGTTTTGCCCCTAAATTCTATCACCCTTTGGGCTCTACTTAAACAATTTCATGAAGAGTATATCATTACAGGTCCTCTTATAAGAAAAGACCATCCAGAGTCATACAATTTGGACTAATTGAAATTGTAGTCATTTTGTATGTTTTCCTCCACTTCTTCACAGAGACAATACCGATTCACTCAGTATTTAAAGAGCCAATACCTACAGCGATTACAACTTTCAGATATGTATCACTTTCTCTTTCTTGTCCGGCTTCATTCAAACTTTCACTAATCTACATTTGTCTGCTTTCATGTAGAGTAGTTTGGTATAAAGGTTGTTTTACCTTTAAATGCTCAAATCAAATGTTACTATACATTTTCTTCACAATTATTGGATCACAGACCGCTCCGTTTATAGTGTGCGATGGGATTGATTAAGGAAGGCAATGTATAGATGCATACTCGTTTCAGGGCAACATTTTGAATTCAATTGTCGAAATATCCTATAACAAAATGCCCTTCAGATCTTCCCATAATTTATATAAAGGCTGAAACCTGCCTCTCCTTGCAGTCATATTAAACAATTCAATAAGCAATTGAATTCAGAAATTGGAATATCAGCGGGCTGCAAGAATTCTACACACCGTGGTGGTTTAAAGTAACTCGGTAACATTGCCTCAGATTCTGAAACAAAATCCTGGATTTAGCTGATGCTGCAATCATAATTCAGGAATCCAATGACTTTTACAAGCCAATCGTCTGTCTGATTATCAAGATATTTATGATTGGAAATCTAAAATTTCATTTTTCATTTTTCTAACGGTTTGTTTAACACTAAAGTTGGGGGAAATGAGCACGGTAAAACCTGTCAATCAAAGATCTTTCCCTTTTTTGAGGCACTTCATGATCATTTTGAAGCGCTTTTTTTTTAGGGCTTCAATATTACACCATACCACAGACACTGATAACACGTAGGGCCATGTATCTCAGATTCAACATTGTCAAACGATGCCTTTAAAAGAGGGACAACAAGTACTTTCGCCTTTCTCCCAACCCTTAGCATTTCTGGATATGCATCTCATAATGTTTTCGTTCCCTTCCTTCAATGTTTAATCTAAAATTCATCTAGGACTAATAAATAAGATGAATTCGTCTTTGCTTGCTTGCTTTTCAGGGATTTCTCAGAATCGTGCCCCCCCCCCCCCCACCCGACAGCCTTAATTTTTTTTAAAAACTGGATTTGCCCCTAAGAGCACACACAGCTAAGCCATGAGCAGGTTGCATGTGTTGACTTCTCTCGTTAAATAGCGACTGCAACCCCAGTTACACGAACAAGACAAACAAAATACCGACCCCCCCCCCCCCCCCAAAAAAAAGCATTTACATTATTCCAACTAGCAAAGATTCGGTCGGTTTAGAGGTCGTTGTAGGTGGTGTGAATGACAAATCCCCATCTCCGATATTTAAACAGTGCGACATCAACTCCCTTCTTCAAGTCATAGTTTCTCATTTTCAGTAATCATATTACAATCAGGTTTCACCTTTTTCTGAAATAGGCCTATATATATATATATTTGTTTACATTCTCATTAGAATTACGACACCTAAAACAATGTAAACAGATTATGTTCACATTATCAGCAAGGTATATTGCTTTATATCAGGGTCTAATTTCCTAATGTCTTATAACATTTCGGGAAAGGATACTGGCCTTACGAAGCCTTTCAGCGGTGACAAGTTTTTCGCAGATGCCGCAAGCAGTGCACGTACCCGACGCTACATTTATAGAAAAGAGAGGGCCCTCGTCAGTGACACTGCTCCACATTTTGTCATCAACGATATTCCTTAACGCCCTGGATCCCCCGAGGTTACGCTATAGGAAGGATCTTGTCTCGGGCTCGACCGCTTTCTTGGAGGAATTAAACTCATTTTGCATTCATCGTGGTTGTGGGACTAAAAATATATCATGTCACTTTACGCAATGAGATAGATGGATGGATGGGGGAGGGAGGGAGTTGTCTGAGTATAGAGCTCATGAATGGGAACCTTCAGGGGGATGTTGTGTCTGTAAAAAAAAACCCGGTATAAATGCTGTAGGTTGTATACTGTCCCAATATGCTTTATCAAACGATCGGGTTGTAAAGGCAATGTCATATTGATATATACCATACAATACTACCGTTATGGTTTTAAACAGGGGAGGGGGGGGGGGGCTTAAAAGATTGTGGCAAAAATAAAAGCCCCCCCCCCCCCCTCCTGTCTATGTAATTACAACCTTAAAATATTTTCTCTTCCGAGGTAATGGTTAATGGTCATTGTTTGTATATCATATTCTTACTAGAGAGTAAGAGAGGGGGAGAGGGGGAGAGGGGGAGACAAAAGAAGAAGCCCCCCCCTCTCTCTCTCTCTCTCTCTCTCTCTCTCTCTCTCTCTCTCTCTCACTATAGCTCTCTATATAGCTATTTATCTATATCTCATTCCATCTATGAAATCTCTCTTTTCCTTTTCGTTTTCTCTCTCTCTCTTCCTTTCTTTCTTTTCCTTCTCTCTCTCTCTCTCTCTCTCTTTCTTTCTACAAATTTTCTTTCATTTTCTTTGTCTTTCTCTCTCTTTACCTACCTACCAATATCTCTTCTTTTTTTGTTATCCCATACTTTGTTTTCAAGATCTGTTTTGTCTAACTTCTGCTTTGTCTGGGTAGTTTATCATCTTCTTAAGGGAATCGTGGCACTGTTCATCACCAGGGATGTGCCGTCAATCATAAATGTCTCATTTCGATCTGTTTTTTAAAACACGAGCTTAACCTTATCAAGTTTCAAACCAGGGCAATTTTCACATTTCATCAAACCAAAAAAAAATCATCTTATTTCACGCTGCATATGCCGTTTTCGTAAAAGTAATGAAAAGTTATGGTCAATGTCGGGGTCGAGGTATGGAGGGAGCGGAAAAAGGGGGGTAAATTAAATTTCTAAAATGTTCCAATATGGGAGTTTACAGATACAATCTGCGCATGGGCAGATAAAGGTCATTTGTACCAAAATGATAAAACCCACAGAGATGAATACTGGATATGCGCTCATGAAAGTTATGTAACATTATTCATTTATGCACCAACGGTACATTCTATGACTAATACGCAGGTGGAAGTATTCTTTTCAAGAGGTCAAACAAAAGGTATTCATGAAGCACATCTAGGACTTTGGCAGTTATTATTCTAAGATGCTCAAAGTGGAACTTCTCCATGTGTAAAAGATCTGTGGATATTTGGGGTCATTTGTACCATGTGCTATCTGTAAACTCCCTTATTAGATAAGAATACAACTTTGAATGATGATATTTGCATACCGGCCCTCAGCAGCAGGGCTTATAACACCTGCGGTTCAGAGAAATCGTTATGATTGTTTAGTTTTTATTTCATCAGATTTCATCAATTCAAATATCATGTGTGTGGCTGACGCGCTCAACAATACCTCAAGGATGAGAATAATTCTATTAAAAATGACAATGATTATCCAAAATTTAGTTCAATTCATCTCGAGCCATCTTAACATCACATTTCCCTTTTTAAAACAAGAAGAGAAAGAATACAAACAAATCCTTGACCTTGTCGAACTTTCGACCTTCACCGGATGTATTTCATTCCCATTTGACCATGAGAGAATGGTATTTTTTCCGCCCCCCAAAAATGTCAGTTAAAATTTGATGTACGGTATTCTTTCTACCGTAAAACCTAAAAATGCCAGATTAAATTTTACAAAGACTGGTTTTGGAAGTCGACATCGTATTTCCATTTTCTGCTTAATTTAAGGGAATAACAATGAAAGAGGTTTCACTTTTTATTTGTACGTGTCAATCGTTAAACCCTTGACTGCCATAAATAACATCTTTTTTTAACCCAAACCCAGCACACCTCCCACACATTCCCAGAAACGTGCTCTCTATATCTCCTCTCCCTCTCTCTCTCTCTCTCTCTCTCTCTCTCTCTCTCTCTTTCTCCCTTCCATTCACCTTCGGGAGAGGGCAGAAGTGACAACACCGCATTTTGAAGAAAAAAAATAAAAGGTTATATATTTCCTTTTTTTCGGGGGGGGGGGGTAGTGTACTTTAAAAAAAGGTGGAGGGCAGTAATACCGCTGATTCTCTTTCTCTCTCTCTCTCTCTCTTTCTTTCTTTCTTTCTCTCTCTCTCTCTCTACCTCTCTCTCTCTTTCTCTCTCTCTTTATCTCTCTTTTTTTTTATCTCTCTCTCTCTTTCTCTTTTTTTTTCTCTCTCTCCTTTCTCTCTCTCTCTCCCTCTCTCTCTCTCCTTCTCTTTCTGTCAACATGGTCAATATCTCAACGTTTGCATGTCAACACCTTGGATATAATTCATCTCTCAGCCGGGGGGTCGGTAGACATAGCATGGCGATTTACTCCATTAACAAGTATTAATTGCCCTGGCATTCGAATATCTGCTGTCTAGAAAAAACAACTAAACCTATGGCTAAAGATTCTACAATATTATTAGCGCCGCGGGATCCCCTGTTAGTTTATTTCTTTAACTATGAATTGAAGTTTTAAAATGTTTATAATTTTGTACTGGCGCGTGCAGAACCAAAACCGATAATTAAACCGGCATTTAAAAAAAGAAGAATATTATGTATAGCTCTATACCATAAATCAGATCCTCCTGCTGTTTATGTTTTCAGTCCGAGCAATACTTTCTCTCTCGCCCTAGCCTGCTACAAGACACTATGAATATGACTGACAAAGAAAGCGGACAAAATATACAGTTCCTCAGGTAAATAAAGGAACATCCCTTCACTGCTATTATGTAAAATGGTGAATGTGCATGTGACACATGTTCTACACATTTTTACATAATAGCAGTGAAGGGATGTTCCTTTGTCTACCTCAGGAACTGTATATTTTGTCCGCTTTCTTTGTCAGTCATATTCATAGTGAGACATGCTACAATCTGTCAGTTGAAGATACCCTTCCCCAAAGCTGTCGTTATTGCAAAATGTCAGAAAAGATATCACAGATCTGCAAATAAGACAGCAAACCGATTGAATTATATCATGTTGGCCCAGGGATGTCAAACTATTCGAGGAAAGACAATATTCACTGAAAGATTTTAAGTCCGGCGGGGCGATGTGACGTCTTCGACATTCTCAGAGTTTAATCTTGGATATCGGATGAAGATGTGAAAACAGAGGATCTTTCTCGGCAGTTTATTCGGAGGACAAAAAAAATATCAGCTCTTGAGAAACACGAAATTAGAGCCCTCGGTTAAGTAAGCAACTACAAGTGGCAAAAAGAAAGAGGGTTAAAGTGAGATGGAGCGGGGGTGGTGGTGAGAGGGGGGTCGGGGAGAGGAATTGAGGGGATGGGGAATGTGGGAGACAGGGTAGAGGAGAGAGGAAGAGAGTGAAAGCGAGAGAGTGCGTATGTAAGAGACAGGTACAAAGAGAGGGGGAGAGGAAGAGACAGAGAGGGAAAGAGAAGGGAGTGAAGGTATTCGAAGAGAGGACAGAGCAGTAATTTCTCGTTCTTCTCCATTTTGCTAATCCTGTCGGGTCAAGTTTATTATTATACAAATAATACACATCAGTGAGGGCATTAGTAAGATTTACCCACACGAGGTACCTTTGGAACAGTCCACGCCCGAGGCGATAGCCGAGGGCGTTTGGACTGTTTTGAAGGTACCTCGTGTGGGTAATTTTACTAATGCCCGAACAAAATGATGTGTATTAATTGTTTATAAGATTATGTTTTATTTGTTTTATAAAATGATATTTTCTAACATGATTTTGATAATGAACGGTCATTACCATTGGATAATGACCGGTCATTACCCAAATTACGCGCGATTACGCGTTAGGCAAAATAAATGCCTAGTCACGTGTACGCTTTCAACCAATCATTTGATTAGTATCCACGTCATCATCTTATAATGCAAATTATCTCATGTATTCAAAAAACTAATGTGTAACTAGAAACTGATGGTTTTCTGGTTAATTCCACCGACACACACTAAACCAATATTGCTTGGGGCGGGGAATTAGTTTTTGCTTAAATACTAATTTTTACTCAATCCCCTTGGGAATCCGATTCTTCCAATTGACAATTCTGAAAACAGTACTGTTAATATTGTCAGTAAGTATATATTACATGTTGAGAATTAGGTCTACGCATGCATTTCGTGATAGATTAGGTTTATTTCTAAAAGAGAACGGTCAGTTCTGATATGTATGTCAGTGGCAGATGATTTTCAAGTGGACACCAAGGTTGGTCAATTTGATAGAAAATGGAAAACAGTATCGCCTTTCTCGCTTCCTTAAAAATAGCAATTTCAGGACAGGATAGTTTGTGTTTTTTTTCTTGGCTATTATAATAGTTGCTTACTTTACGAATTTATTCATAATCATAAAAGGAAAAATCTACAGATAATAACACCTGTATTAATAATAATAATGATAGAAATATAATATGATAATGATAGTCATAATAATATTAACAGTAATAGTAATAATGATAATAATTATGATAGTAATACTTACATTACTGATAGTAACAACAACAATAACAGCAATATAATAATATTAATAATAACATTTAAACAAACAAAATACGTCCATTTATGATTTATAGAGCGCAACTACTATCTTTTACTGCATGTGATACAGAATATCGTATTCTTACCCCGGCTGCATGGACAGTGGCAAATGTAGATAAACGTCTCACCAAAGGACACTAGTGTCACAGCGGGATTCGAACCGCGAACTATATTGTGATCCACAGTCGGATGACGTATCTACAGTAACTAGACCACGACAGCTCACAAAATAATATATACAATAATAATAACAATTCATAAAACACTTCACAAAATAATAATCACACAGATATTCACTTGAAGAACTTTACTCCTATATAAACAAAGGAAACCACTGAAAAAGCTGTGGTTAAATCATTTAATGCAGTCCTGAATTATCATAAAACAGCACTGGGGTAAACAAAAAATTTAAAAAAAAATCCCCCAAAAATCAAAATAAACATTGCAGCTATCTAAAAATGGCCGTTCTATGTCAGTCTCTTATTCCTAGCGGTCTCGTATTGTGACATGCGTCAGTTTATTTAGAGCTCATGTGGTTATGCTCATGCATTTCTAAAATAAATATTATTCTACATAAATGCAACATCAAATTATGAGATGAATAATCTCGAAAATCAACATGGTCGAGACATATTCCAGTTTTTTTTTTTAAACGGGCGAATTCATTCTAATTACACTGCTTACTGTGTTGACTGACAATGAACATTCAATAACGAGTGAAACGCTATGGAAAATATATCAGTCGATTTTTTTTTTTTTTGTTTTCTTTCTTTTTCGACGACAACATCCAGATCTACTCAAGGAAAAGAAGATGAAAGTAATTAAAAGACAACAGGTAGTCTCTTCCAGGTCAAGAGTTCCACTTGACAAGTTGCTAAGAAAGTGACAAGCAGCCTTTTGAGAAATCTAGGAAACTGTTTAGATTGCCTCCAATTCAAACGCAGATATCACAAGCGATTACATCTCCAGTGAAGCTAAATAGGAGAGAATAAATATGAAAGCGACAGGGATGATGGTGTGATGTCCACTTTCCCCCTGAGCCTGAAGTCCTATCCTTTGGATGAAGTATCAACAGAAAAATGGTCATTTCATAGTTTTGTTATGTTCAATATTATTGTTTGCAGAATGGGATCGATTTGGGGGAGTATATGTAATTATATATATATATATGAAGAGCTTGATTCCAAAAGGAGCTAAATCCATATTTTATCAAAATGGAGTTATTTGTCTTAAAATAATGATTTCCTACATGGGGACAAAATGCACTGTATCACATTCGAAAATTTCACCAGGAAGTATGAAAAAATTTAGGTACAATATCATGTTTCATTCCAAAAGGAGCTAAATCCAAATTGGTTTCATTCCAAAAGGAGCTAAATCCACTTTGGGTACTTCTGAGTAAAACACCTTTTTTATTTCTCCATTTTCCCTTTAGTAATGTACCTTCATGTTGTTATATATGTTAAAGGTGTCGCCCTGGACCAATAATATATGATAAGAAAAAAATCTACAACTTATTTCTGATTTTTATTTAATTTTTAGATTTTGCGGATTTAGCTCCTTTTGGAATGAAACATGGATTTAGCTCCTTTTGGAATGAAACGGATTTAGCTCCTTTTGGAATGAAAATGTGATATGTTGTTTACTTTCTTTTCAAAAGCTTTTTTTAGTTGTGATTTCACTATTATTATTTAAAAGGAAATGTTTGCTACTAAATTTGAATAAATTTCAGTGACATTATTGAGAAAATATGAAATTTTCCAGGTACAATATCATGTTTCATTCCAAAAGGAGCTAAATCCACGAAAAAAATGTATTCTAAAAATTTAATAAAAATCAGGAAAAACTGGTAGATTTTTTCTCATCATATATTATTGGTCCAGGGTGACACCTTTAAAATAAATAACAAGATTAAAGTCCATGGCTAAAGGGAATATAGAGAAATAAAAAAAGGTGATTTATTCAGAAGTACCCAAAGTGGATTTAGCTCCTTTTGGAATGAAACTCTTCATATACTGGTATTAAAAGCCATTTTTATTGCAACAGAAAACTGTGTTTACACTTGTACAGAAATATGATGTAATTGTATCACTATTTTGGAAATACAAAATCTTAAATGCCATCGATTAGAATTTGAATTATATAAAGCCAGAAGTGGAAATAGACAACAAAAAAACAAAAAAAAGGGAACAGATGATTTTAAAGGTACTATGTCCCATTTGCAGGCCAAAGAAATGAAAAAGTTAAATTCCGACTACTTTGAAAGATAATACTAATTTAGAACTTCCCTAAAAAAGGTGGGGCTTGAAAATGTTTTCAAGTGGGAAAATAACGACTATTAGTTGTCAATTCGACTTTAGGGCTATAGAGCCTAAAAGTAATAGTCTTGATTTTTAGACAATTGTACCGAATGGTCATACGTTTTATGCTGCGCAAAGATTCAATTAGTTTAATCTTGGCCTTCACAAGAAGTGGGTTATTGATGTAGACAAATGCTCATGTACCCTTTACAACTCTTTTCATGTATGTTATTACCAAAGAAGAAGAAAAGCCAGTCAGTCACTCAATAGTGTCTGACAGTGAAGTCTAGCAAGTAAACGGGTTTCCTTGCATAATTTGAATATGAGGACACTGCTAACGTTTAAATTTCACAGATAGGACATACATGACATATTCATAATTCCTGCAAAGTTCTACAGAATTTGAGGTTGGCTGCAAAAGGGACATAGTACATTTAAAGCGTGGTATGTGGGGTTTATTTTGTCATCCTATGATCCATTCCAGATAACAAACAAAATAATTTGCAGCCTTTAAGTAGAATAAAATAAAATTAAAGGTTAATAGTCAAGCAAAATGGCAACTATTTTCGAAAAATCAATTTCTTTACCTTATTGTATATCTAATAGAGTACCGATGCTGTGACGTCATAAAAATCAATTTTTAGAATTTCTAAACTTTTTCTTCATTTTCCGAAAGAGCATCAAAAATAATGTTCAAATGTTGAAAATCAATTGAATATGTTAAGTATTAGCTGAGATATGACCATCTGAATAAACATATTTCCTATAGGAACTCGGTGTTATTTGTTCTCGCTACGAATGGTTAGGAGCCAGAGCAAATAACATTGAGTTCCTATAGGAAATATATTTATTCAGATGGTCATATCTCAGACAATATTTAACATATTCAATTGATTTCAACATTTGAACATTATTATTGATGCTCTTTCGGAATATGAAGAAAAAATTGAGAAATTCTAAAAATAGATTTTTGATGACGTCACATTTCACCACTCTATAGAAATCAGGTTCGGATTTCAATGTGAGCAGTTATTGCCAACCGAATTGAAAGGTACTATGTCCCATTTGCAGGCCATCAAAATGAAAAGGTGATTGCAATTCCAATGGTTTTTGAAAAATAATACTAATTTAGAACTTCCCTCAAAACGAAAGGGCTTTAAAATGGCTTTTTATGGGAAAATAACGACCATATTAGTTGTCGAATCGACTTAAGTGATTGCAATCAACCAAGTAATAGTCTGATTTTCAGACCCATTTACCGAATGATCGTACGTTTTGTGCTGCACATAGATTCTATGGCCCGTATTCTGAAGTCGTGTCTAACTAAACAGTTGTTTAAAGGTAAAGACCAGTGATGGTCATGCGATTGCATTGTGAAAGAAACGTTGTGGAATCGATCAGAAAAGGTTGATCATCTAGCATCTAGCATCTGCAAGGTTCTGGAATCATCAAAATGATAAGAAATTTGGCCCATTCTTCGTAAAGTTACAAGCACTATACACAGAAAGATGTATATGGGACTACCCTATATCTCTCACAGACCATGAGAGAAACAAATTTACCAAATATATGAATTAGTAGGCGGTTTCCCGGCAAATTTGTTATCATCATGTATTAGTCAAAACATATTCTTTCACATGATTGGTAATGAGAGCTTCCATTTCATTTTTTGAAATTGGGGCGTTTCCAATACTGGTCTTTACCTTTAACTTTAGACATGGCTAAGTTAGACACGACTTCAGAATACGGGCCAATCAGTTTAATTTTGGCCATTACAAGAAGTGGGTAATTGATGTATAGACAAAGACTTATGTATCTGTTACAGCTCATTTTATGTATGGTTTTACCAAAGAAAAAAGATGTCAGTCAGGCACTCAATAGTGTCTGACAGGGAAGTCTAGAAAGTAAACGGGTTTCCTTGCATAATACTTGAATACTACTTTTTTTATTTTATTTATGTGTTTATTAAGAAATCAAATCATAACATATACAAACTTTCCCCAAAAAATACAAATGCTGTGTTACAAAAGAAATTAATGACAAATTAAGATATTTACAAACGATTGAGATGATCTGGGGAAAAAAAAAAAAAAAAAAAAAAAGGCAGAGTACACGTAATAGAAATAATCAGAATTATAACAATTACAAGTACAAAAGCAAGAACCTCGAGATAGCATTGCATCAGAAACTGAAAATTGTGTTGGGCCCAAAATGAAGAAAAAGGAGTAAAAATAAGCCATCCACAGGTACAATGGAAACTCCAGACCACCAACAGGATGGAGGAGCAAAGTCGAGGAATGAGACAATCCGCTCTACCCCCCCCCCTCACACACACACACCCTCAACACTATCATACTAACACTCAAACACACAACCGCCCCCCCCCCCCCCCCCTCTTGAATACTACTTACTAGGACACTGCTAATGTTTAAATTTCACAGATAGGACTTACATGACATATTCGTAATTCCTGCAAATTTCTACAGAATTTGATGTTGGCTGCAAAAGGGACATAGTATTTTTAACGCACTATACTCTTGTCAATTCAGAGATGCGAAAAACCAGATTAAATTATTCCAAGAAAATCATCAGATCATCAATAACTGCTTTTGATCACGTAATGTCGAATGTTTTTTGGCCCTGGGACATGCAATGACGTAGTGTGAACATTTGCAAATCTAGCAACCTTCAAACGGGTTCACCTGACCATGGACTCATAATTATAACAAAAACGCCCATCTACAAAGACAAGAAGGAAACACAATCATTTTTGATGAAGGGGGTCATTTCCTTGGTGCTACAGGCAGATCCTTATCGATCGATTCTTTTTTTACAAATGCGTGAAGGGTTGATGTCAAAAGACGATCTTTTTTTATCCACTCTGTCAGGGTCAGGTATGACGAGTTTCAAAAGCACTGGCAATTTCCAGAGCCATTGGCACCAGAGACTTGTTACTCTTAGAAAACCCTCCATTTTAGACAGGGTTAGATGACCAAAAGAAATAGGTCTGTTCAGTCGAAGGAACTATACAAGAAGGAAATCCCAAAAGCATTAGTTATTATCAAACAGAGCTCGGAGAGCGCCACAAGCAGAGATCATCATGAGACAACTCTTATCAGTTGCCAAGGATTATTACACCCACTTGGTTGCGTTACGTTTATATAGGCGATCCCCCCCCCCCCCCCCCCCACCCCTCGCGAGCTTTAAAGGCACAGCCCGTCATTTCCCCCCGAGGAACGCGCACGTACGGGGAATCTAACTCTTGCGGAGTCAAACGAGCGGAAACGGAGAGGTGTAGCCGCCTGAAGCAGCGGGGAGCAGATATCAAAGATTCATGGCAATCAACGATGCCATCACTTCGTGAACCTTCCCTTAAACAAGGGACCTCTGCGATATCACTTCCCTTCAAGAGAAGAAAGAACAAAACGGAATTATAGGGCAGGAGATCGAAGTGGGATTTGGGTTGGTTAATCATGTTGATTGCTCTGTAATAGAGTGAAAACAGAAGTTATAAGGCTATCCCTGGACGGTGCTGGACCCTGGTTAAAGGTGTCTTAGTCACGATGTTGGTGAACAAATTGACAGAATGTTGTCGTCGACATAGTTGTCGAACTTGTCGATCATAGCAGTACATCGCGATATGGGAGCACGTCAAGACTGGCGTCCGTGACCAACTTAAGGATCTGTCTAATTTTTTTTTTTTTTTTTTTTTTAAATAAAAATTACGACCAGCGCAGGGAGTGTGTGGGTAAGACAAAATAGGTGCTTCACTGTAGTTAACCAAAAAAAGCATACACTATTAGATAGGGGTGAATCAGAGAAGGACAAGGTCATACTGACCAGTTCTTAATCCAAATGTAGGATTATCCGTCGTTCGGTCTTCCTGTAATCCCAAATCCTCTCGGTAACATACACTAAAGACGAAACATTGAAATCTAAGCACCATCTTCAAGTTCGTCTGTAATACATCCTCCAATCACCTCCTCTCCCATTTCAGTCTCTCGTTTCTGTTATGCAGCTTTACAAGGCTCATGGAAAGGAAAGTTTTCTGGAACCAAATGTGTCTGATATTACGTCTGATATTGCGTTTCAGAAACGGGAGATCTATTTCTATGAATTGGAGAGTAAGTTGGATCTTGGGATTTGGCGCAGTGAAATTCCCCTCGGTCCCTGATATATTAAAGACCATATCCGAATTGAAAAATGAAATGGATGAATTATATATCAACGAAAAGCTTATCATCCATAGACTACAATAATATCAATTATATGCCATTTTAGTGCGGAAAATGAGGTTTTAATTTGCAATAATGAAAGGGTAAATACTTTTTATTCCTTTATAATTATCTTTATTCTACATTCATTCTATTTTTCATTTACATCAAGTTGTATTTTCATCGGATAGGGTCTTTAAGTAACGTATAGGTTCGAAAGTGTATACGCAAAGGACGGGATGCTCACTGTGTGGGTCTGGCGGTAAAACTTCCCGGTCGGTGTTACGCATTTGTAGAAGGGTTACGCATCTTTGGGATGATGATTTTCCAAGCGCTCTTCATGTGAAATTATTGTTTGCTTTATAAATTTGGTTATTTGTCTCATGCATTTTAATATTACAAGTGTTATTATTGCTATTATTGTTATTATCATATCACATAACTCCGAAGTAGTGTAAACAACCCCTTATCTACGAAGTAAAACTGTTATCATGTATATTCACATAATGATTGATATACTACAGTTTATTTCATTGAGGAGTGCCAGTTCCTTTCTTCAATATAAGAAATGAATATACGCGTATAATTTTGAAGAATGACCATGAAAATGACTGCGAGCATGGGTAGAGAAACATGTGCCCTGCTTCATAAAACTTGTTATCAATAACAAAAGCTAAATTTCTATGACAAATTTGCTCTCAGCCAATCAAATGCCACGATTTCAGTGGCTTGTAACAGTTAGGCCCCGGTTTGGCTCCAACTGAAGAAAAGATACAGTGTTGGGCACGCATATAATTTATTATAGTGGATCTCAAAATGAACACGATAAAGACAAGTTCAATGGAATGGGAATAAAATAATTGAAATGGAGAAGACAAAGAGAAGAAGCGGAAGATGACATGCCTTTCTGCGATGCGTGATAAAGCTAAAATATAGCGGAAGTAAATGTAATGGATATCTCAAGAAAACAGTCAATATACAAATCACCATGCAGATGAAATAACAAGACTAGTGATAACAAATATTATATATTAAGGAATAACGTGAACTCAGGTGTCTTCCAGTTTGTGTAGAAATAAAACATTTGAATCTTTTTAGAATTGTACATCCATGTTGATGACGGCCTCAGTCCATCTCTACGTTTCGTCTTTCAGCAGAGAAAAAAAAAATAATATTTACTCAAGTCTACATCAGCTCCTTAATCTCAGGGGTGTGTCAGTCGTTGTTATATGATCGTGTCAAGAAAGAGCTCCAAGTCATAAGGCTAACTTCGAAAACTATTCACGTAATGTCGGGGGGGGGGGATGATTAGATGACAACCCTTGACATCTAAAATGGTTTGGTCCAATTTATCCAACACTTTGTGAAAACCCTTCGACAAGTCTACGAAAGAAAGCGTGATGTTCCGCTTGCGTTTCTATTAACGAAAGGTCGTGTAACGCGACCACCCGACCGGACGCGATGACCCGATGATTTGAAGTAAGCCAAGTATAATATATATAATATAATAATAGTCCATTTCTGGGTTACCCAATCTCGATATAGACAGCAGCCTACTTCCGAGGAAGAAAACATCACGCATGCATGAAATCACAAGTTATTCCCTCCCGGTGGAGGGGGGGGGGGGGGGATCTAGGTCCACCAATCGAACTTGATCATGGCTGATGGTTTATCAATCTGTCCACTTTGTTTACCATACACCCGACCGCTTTCAAATTGACTCGGGGATTCGAACAATCATCGGGGTCTGAATGAAACACCTCCTCCAAGGGTCTTCGTCAGCTTGACTTGGTCATCAAGGAACGAGAAGTGAATATCAAAATATTGTTGGGTCTATTCCAAAGAGAGATTCGGGATGAATGCAACGAGGAGGAAAAGATAATATAGGTTGGGGGTGATAAACAAAAGACGAACAAAAACATTAACAATGGAGAGTTTGCCAAATGAACAAAGCGAGGGATATGGAGATAGAGAGATAGAAGGGGTGTAGATAGAAAGGAAGAGGGGGGGGGGGTTAATTATATAGAGAGGGGGAGGCGTAAAAAGAAGGTCCAGACTAAAATACATTATATCCCTCATGTATAGTTGTTTGCATTGCGATTGTACAGAGCACGAAAAAGGTATAGACAAGTACTATCTACCGATCTCAGGTCGAGATAGTAGCCCCGAGATCACCTCGGCGATGATAGTTTGTACCATTACCCTCGTAGTCGATTAATATTTGCTTATTATTATTAGCATTATTTGTTTTACACACTGTGTAATGCGTGTGAAGTGATGGGAAGAAGCGATTTTTCTTTTTTAAATTATTCATTCAATGATTTAAAATACAACCACAGCGAGAGTTAGAATCTAAAATTGAATCATAAAATTCCATTGGTTGGAATGAAAATCACGTTATCAAGAAAATTGCTATGCCCATGTCATGGTGAGATATTGTACATTCATGCTAAAATGATCTTGCTATTTACCTCTCTCATACACTTTGGTGGGTAATGTTGTAGATTAATGGGCAAGAATATCATTTATGTATTTATTTATTTATTCATGTCCTTCTTTAAAAAGCAGGGTAGTTCATACTGTTTAAAACTGTTTTACAATTACGCCCTGCTGCAACATACACGAAACATGAAAAACAGCAACGACTTGAAAAGAAGAAAACGTTTAACATGAAATACTAGAAAATAACAATGTACAAATAATAAGTGACGTATATTAACAATACAATTGCGAGAGTTGCAGAAGTAAGGAAAAGGCTAAACAGGTCATATAGGATAACAACCATGCGATTACAACACATTTACAACTACTTGACATTTCTTTATAATAAAGAGAGGAGCTTGTCTTAACTTCTTTTCTGAATTTATTGTACAAAGAGGGAGCTATGTACGAAAACGACCGTTTTTTGTAATCTGTTTTTGGTCGGGGAATCAATACAGGACAGCTTAAAGAATATCGGGTAGAGTATAACGTAGAGGGTTTGGCGTATGGTGACCAAATATTCATGTACAATGGAACTGTTTTCGTTAAGAATTTATATATGAGGACAAAATACTGGTACTTAATTCTTTGATCAAATGAATACCAACTAAGACTAGTTAAAAGATAACATCGAGATGTGTACCAATTAGCTTTTAAAACCAACCATGCATATTTAATTTTTAACTTTGTTAGATTTGTTTTTGAGCACCCTCCCCATGCTCTAGCGCAGTAATCGATATAGGGTAAAATAAGGGAGTTTTACATATTAACAAGAATTGTATGAGTTACCAAATATTGTTTACGCCGTATACATCCGTATACATACGCCGTATACGTCATATAACTACTTCTATATCTGGGAATGGTGGTGTATTATATAAAATGAAAAATAATTATCCCATGTTATACGCTTTCTATGCTTTATGATTCATTGATATTACCGTATATAATATATTGCAATTTAGTATGGGTCACCAGCGCCAAAACCTAACTCAACTCTATTTAATTATTGCAAAAGAATGCCCTTCGCATATGTACTACTACTGGTTAACCATATTTATCTCACACAAGTCCACTATTTTGCAAACTGAAAACCCTAGCAGTATTCGACATAATTTCGCTACAAATTTTACTGCTCATGTTTAAGTATTTAAATAATGTGCTGCCTCTTTCATTTCAAAACCTTTACACTCTAAATAAAGCCATTCACTCTCACCCTACCCGTAATTCCTCAAAGTTTCATCTAGTCAACCCGATATTACTTATTGCACATAGATCCATAAAGCACTATGGTCCAGACTTATGGAACTCTTTCCCATAATCTATTAAATCATGTTGCTCCCTTTACTCATTTAAGGCCAAAGTTCGAACGATGTTATTATCAGAATATTAAATTCAATTCAAATTCACATTTATTCGGCAAAAGATAAAAACATCAAAATGAAATCATTACAAATGAACTCATTATAAATACCGGGATTGCTAAAATAAGTTAAAACCTTGTAAACAAGCAACCCCAAACATAAAAACATACAGATACTATACAATACAATACGATGAAATACGATACAATACAATACAATACAATAATAATAATGTTACATGCTAACAAAATATATGAATCAATTATGTATTTCAATAAATTAATAAGTGGCAAGTATTGTTCTTTTCAGTTTAAGTTTAAATGCGTTGTGGTTCTTAATACCCTTTAAATAACTTGACATGGAGTTCCATTTGTGAGGACCTTGATATCTAATTGATTTATTTTGCAAAAATGAGTTAGTGAATTTTGGTAGATGGAAGTCTTTTTTTTTTCTTGTATTAAAGGAGTGGACATCCGAGTTCAAACGAAAACTGTCATAAAACGTTACTGATAGCAGATTATTTTGGAGTTTGTACATAAATAATAAAGTCCGTTGAGAATGAATATCTGGAAGTTTGAGTAAATTTAAGGATTTAGATAATGAAGAGGTGTGCGCCCTGAAGGAAGCATTGCAGCACAACCGAACAGCCCGCTTTTGAAGTATGATAAGGGGCTTTAATAAATTATTAGACGTTTTCGCCCACACTAAATTACAGTACGTTAGGTAAGGATTTATGAGGGTATAGTATAGAGAAAGTATGGTAGAGGATGGTAGAAAACTTTTGAGCTTATTCATTACACCGACTTGGGACCGAATCTTCCTGGAAATAAATTCAATGTGTTTTGCCCATGTAAGTTTGTTGTCAATGGCAACTCCTAAAAAATTTGCAAATTGTACCTGGTCAATACAGTCACCATCTATTGTCAGATTAACATTTTCAATTAAAGTATCATTTTTTTTAGCCAAAGTTAAATATCATGAACTTTGTTTTGGTCTGATTAATTGTTAGTTTATTTGATGAAAACCAGCTAGCAACCTTTTGAAGTTCAACATTGGCTTCGAAAATTAAGTCTTTCAAATTTTTACCAGAATAGAAGATGTTTGTGTCATCGGCATACAATACATAATGTAATTTCCTTGAAGACTCAACAATGTCATTTATGAAGAGCAAAAATAATAACGGGCCCAAGATACTACCTTGAGGAACATAGGCGCCGGAAGTGGGGGGGGGGGGGCAGGGGGGGGGGGGGGGTGGGCAGTTGCCCCCCCCCCCCAGTCAAAAAAGTGGGGGGGGGGGCAAAACGCATTTTTGCCCCCCCCCCCCCAAAAAAAAAAAAAACGCCCCCCCCCCTCAAAAAAAAAAAAAGCAGTAAAGGAATAAACATGGTTTGCATTTTTAATCAATGAGAACATAACAATAATAAAAACCTGAATTAAATCACATATACCATTCCATTCAAAGAAAAGGAAAGTTCGCAGGAATTAAATTTCATAAACATTGCGCATGCTACCTATACGGTTTATAATAGCGATACGCGCATATTGTGCGAGAATGGGAAAGCGTGTCTGTTTTTTTTGTTTTGTTATAGGGGTGAGAAGAAATGAGCCCCTGAACGCTGGCGTACTGATGGGGAGGGGGGGGGGGGGGGTATATCTATACGATACCAGTGATTTACAAATGTTGCTGTTATGACATGATTTTCCGGTATTTTTTCTCCATTTTTTTGTAAGTCACACCTTTTTATGCGTTTGTTGGAAAATAAGAAATTCCCAAATTACAGTCTGGCGAAAAATACGCTTATTTAGAAGCCTTTATGTCATGGTCTGCAAAGTGGCTGGGCTCGAGCCCCCCCCCCTCACTTTTTGAAAGAGTATGTTAAAGAGAAAAAGAAAGAAAGACGGAGAGAAAAAATAAGTGACCTGCCAATGTCACAAATAAGGTATAAAAAATGCTCATCTGACCGTAATTAAATACCTAAAATCCCCGAGCTTCCAGGAGTTATGCCCCCTGGACCCCACCAAGGGCTCTAAGGCGGGCCCCTGGATGCTCATCTGACCGTAATTAAATACCTAAAACCTCTGAGCTTCCGGGGGCTCTGCCCCCTGGACCCCACCAAGGGCTCTAAGGCGGGCCCCTGGATGCTCATCTGACCGTAATTAAATACCTAAAACCCCTGAGCTTCCGGGGGCTCTGCCCCCTGGACCCCATAAGGCGGGCCCCTAGATGCTCATCTGACCATAATTAAATACCTAAAACCCCTGAGCTTCCGGGGGCTCTGCACCCTGGACACCACCAAGGGCCCTAAGGCGGGTCCCTGGATGCTCATCTGACCATAATTAAATACCTAAAAACCCTGAGCTTCCGGGGGATCTGCCCCCTGGACCCCACCAAGGGCCCTAAGGCGGGTCCCTGGATGCTCATCTGACCGTAATTAAATACCTAAAAACCCTGAGCTTCCGGGGGCCCCTGCCCCCTGGACCCCACCAAGGGCCCTAGGGTGGACCCTGGATGCTCAACTGACCGTAGTTAAATATTAAAACCTCTGAGCTTCTAGGGGTACCCCCCCTCTGGAACACTTCAATGGCCTTAAAGCGGCCCCTGGATGCTCATCTAACCGTAATTAAATACCTAAAATCCCTGAGCTTCCGGGGGCTCAGCCCCTTGACCCCCTGCCGAGGCTCATATGCCCTCGACCCCACGCCAATTTACGCTCTACCTGATCGTTAATACTCGACTTTGAAAAACGTTCCGCGGGACCTGCATGTAACGTGTAAGACTGGTGGTGATGCAGATTTTTCGTCTGCCCCCCCCCCCACTTCCGAACGTTGTTTCTCATTACGTCACTGCCCTTGGAAGGTGAGCCCCCTGGAATGTTTGCCCCCAATCCCAAACTGCTTCCGGCGCGCCTGTTGAGGTTCAAGCTTTTCAGATTCAAGCTTTTCAGCAAAGTAGTTCTTTTTGGAGACACGTATAATGTGAGTAAGCCTATTTCTGAAAGATGTATATTTTTTCTTCACGGAGGGGTTTTTCAGTTTTAAATACCGCTTATACAAGCGTTCCTTTCTACCAATGGATTTGAGAATGCCTTTCGCAATCCATGTTTTTTTTTTGATGATCTACGTCTATCCTTACCAGGTATTGTTTTCGAATGCTTTGAAATCATCTTTTTAAAATCTTGAATAAAGGTATCGTAAGCTTCGTTGACATTGGTTTTGGATGTTACCAAAGACCAATCATACAATGCTAAATCTTCACACAATGAGTTTAAGTCTATTCGGTGTTTAACTTGACTCGCATTGTTCCTATTCAAGTGGGTGTGGTAATTTGGTGGTAAAGAGTTCGTTTCTTGAAAGATGGGAAAGTGATCCGACACATCTGAATACAAAATACCAGGCAGGATTGGCTTATTCAAAACATTTGTAAAGATATTGTCAATACAAGTAGATGAGTTAGTTGTTACACGGGTTGGTTTCGTGATAAGTGGGAGAAAAGAGGAGGAGTACATGTATCGATAAATGCATTGGTATCCGAATGAAGGGCGTAACTAAGTAAATCAAAGTTAAAGTCTCCAGCAATATAACATTGTTTATTCTCTTTGTTAACTTTACCAAGACATTCTTCAAGATGGTCATTAAACTCTGCACCACAAGTATCGGGAGATTTGTATACAGTTCCAACGATTAAATTCTTCCCTTCCTTTACGATTTCAATAAAAACAGTATCTATAGTTGAAGTACAAAAATCCAAATTCGTCCTTGGTTTGAAGGTGACAGTAGGGACTTTTAGATTTGCACGTTTACAGCTTTGACTGCAACGTGTGACGTCATTTTAAGGCACTGCGCATGCGTCATGTCGTCTCAGTCGGCGATCGAGAATGCGTCAACCTTGATTTTCATAAATCTAGTACGGTACTAGTATATGCTGCGTGCGCATAAAATATACAGTTCCTCGGGTAGACAAAGGAACATCCCTTCCCTGCTATTATGTAAAAATGTGTAGAACAAGTGTCACATGCATATTCACCTGTTCTACACATTTTTACATAATAGCAGTGAAGGGATGTTCTACCACAGCAATAGGCCATTTTCGTAATGTAACCAAATATAATGCATAGGTCTTTGTGAAGTGCCTCAATACAAACTATTTCATTCACCTGATAAGAATAATAGTATTTCAATAGACAGAATCCTAACTGCATACATTCGTTGTTGCCACGTTGGACAAACCTATGGCTTGACCTACCTAGGAACACTTAATATATGCAGTTGCATTCCGACTATTGAAATACTACTATTCCTATCAGGTGAATGAAATAATTTGTATTGAGGCACTTCACAAAGACCTATGCATTAAATTTGGTTACATTACGAAAATGGCCTATTGCTGTGGTAGAACATCCCTTCACTGCTATTATGTAAAAATGTGTAGAACGGGTGAATATGCATGTGACACTTGTTCTACACATTTTTACATAATAGCAGTGTGATAAGCAGTATATAAATACGTGTGATTTTTCTGTTTTTGTTACATCACATTGTGGAGGAAAGGACTGGATTTCCCTACGTATCGACAGACTTCTACGTTATACCGTAAAAACTAGCATAAGTTACAGTAACCTGCATTTATCATGGCTCTTGTATACCGGGCCCTTAAAAGAAAAAGTGTCGTTATCGTGTTGATCTATTTGGTGGCGTTATGTTACTGTCTCATCGGCGCTCGTCAGACCAGTCAAATTCCAAAAAGCTTGACTCGGAATGGGACATCACCAACTGACAAAATGAGTTTATTTACTAATCTCACAAAACACATGCGGTCTTTAGACCACTCAACTCAGAACACTACACAGAACGAGGAGCCTAGAAGTTGGCTAGAACGTACACATTGGGAGTCTAAGATTGATTACCACATGATGTATCAATATCTAATTAATCCAAAGGATAAGTGCAACTCCAGTGGATTGGTGGTGGATATTTCCGGGAACTTGACATTGCTTGTCCTGGTGAAATCAGCACCCGGTAACTCCGAACTGAGGGATGCCATCAGGAATACCTACATGCAGGGAGCCATAAAGTACAACGTGTCCGCTAGGATCTTGTTTCTCCTTGGATTCCAGGCACATGGTGAAGTGCACCAAACGGATATCGTCAAGGAGGCTGAGACCAATGGGGACATCATCCAAGAAGACTTTGAAGACTCTTACCACAACCTTACCATCAAGGTCATCATGGGAATCAAATGGGCCATGACATTCTGCAGAAACAGTCACTTCGTGATGCTGACAGACGACGATGTCATGTTTGACATCCTGACCCTCGTCGAAGATCTGTCAAAGGCATACCCAAAACATCACTCGGAATTCGTACTAGGTGAGGCAACGTACAATGCCATTCCCTTCAGAGACCCAAATGGCTACCTTAAGAAGTTCTACACTCCAAAGACATTGTACCCTCAGGCCAGGTACCCGACATACCCGCAGGGGTATGGGTACATCATTTCAAGGGACGTCGTACCTCGGATTTTCCAAGCTTCCAAGGAAATACCCCCTCCTGTACCGTGGGAGGATGTCTACATGGGTGCTCTGCTCCAGAAAACTCGGATATCCATAACAGACAAGTTACCCTGGTATAGAGAACGACACGCTGTCAAAACGGCAATACCAAATTTGCTAGTTCCTCACAATGACTACTTCATGATAGAATTATCGAGTGCTAAAATGAAGACAGTTTGGGATGCAATTGTTAGAGAGCGCGTTCATCATCAATGCGAATAACTCGGTATATTAGGCTAATATTTGTTGAGGTGATGTTAATACTACACATTATCAGTGGCAGATTCAGAGGAACTGCCAAAATATTAGATCAAATATATGTTTTTCTTTGACATGTTGACCTTCGTGGCAACATAATGAGATGGGAGAGGGGGGGGGGGGATGCGTACATGTACATTCTAAGGTTCGTTATTTTGCGAAAGTTCTTTTATTTAAACGTTCATAAATTAAAGCCGAAATTTAGCCTTCAGTATTCCGAGGGCTAGTAAATCTGATGATGAAGTAGGGTACATAATTCCGGGAATAATGTAAAATCGCATTTCATTTTCGGAATTTAGAATTGATGAATTATTATAACCCCTATTTTATTTTTAGAAATTATGAACCTTCGAAATTTAAAAAAAATCTTCGGATTAATGAACCTTTGTATTTAGGAGCATTAGGGGGAGAGGCATGTAACCAATAGGACGGGCCTATTGCCCTGTACTTTGTATAACGTAATCAATGTATATTATACAAATATTGTATGCTCCGGCGTTTAATATAGAATAATATATGAACCGACAAATTCAGAATTTGCCGAATTATGTTATTTAACCATTGCCGCAGGGAGCCGTATTTTTCTTTTTTTTAAGTGAATTCATGTATTTCACATGATCGAATGTATAAGCAAACAAGGAACATAACGAAATGGAGGATATCACATCAAGAAACAATATTATACAAATTGTAATAGTTTAGTTACATTAATGACAATTGAGCAAATGACAGTTCGAACGTAATTGGAAGGTGAGACGACGCATAATGTGTGCGTGTCCTATAATAGCAACAACCAATGCGACTGGAAAATCTGCACCCCTACCCCCAACAGCACGAATATAGCCCTATTCATGATATTCGTAACACTTCGCCGATAGGAAATGTGTATAAAGCTGAATCCATCATGAAAATGGTCCACTGCCTGGTCATACAGTGCAGTACTCAAATGACTATTACATAATCGACGTAACACTATACGGTAGGCTGTTACCTGTATAATGCAGTTATTTGTTCTGATTGCTCGATGTTTGTGGGTCTCAGCTTTTGAATAGTTTGTTTTTTAAACTATAGACGATTACATTTGCGATTAATTTTAGTGCGTATTCATTTCTTGGAGACATTAAGAGGAATTCATAAACTAGCTAAACATAGTTTGAATATTATTATGCTCAAGTGCGGTGAATGAGTGTATCCACTGAATAATGGAATCCCAATATTTGAAAAAGCTAGTACGTGCGTACTACGTCTCCTGAGACGGTTGGACGAATTTAGACATTAATTCAGAATATGTACTTTATGATGCAAGTGTTTTCTATACCTAAGTAGACGAGCATTTAAATTGCGAATAATTTAAGCATTGCATATATACATATATATATGTATATATATATAAGTGTAAAAAAATAACATTAACAAATAATAGCATTGGCAACTATTGTGAACTAAACATGCGAGAGAAATATGAAATTAGATGACAATGGTTGCGTTCTCTCACTTCCTATTTCCTTCGCATAGGGTCTATACACATAATTATGTTTTTATGCATGATATTTCAAGGTCACTCGTACTTCAGTGACAATTTGTTTATATTTCCTCAGACTTTTGTATACAATTTTAGTGAGAATAAGTTGAAAATACATACTCCTTGTAATATATGGAAATATAATGAGTTTTGTCAATACCCAACAGTTCTGCTTTTTCCTTAAAATATTATGTTTCGTCAGGTAATGAGTAAAATTAATATTTAGTGAATATCGCGGTAATCATTTGCCCATGTAATTCAGTATTTATATTTTCAATTTATCAGATTTATTCCGATATACTTCAACTCAGTTTTAAAACGTAAGTTTTTATGTGTGTAGTGGTAAAGAATTTGTAAATCTGCATGAAGACAGTTAAATTACGTAACTTAGGGAATATAAAGAAGCCATAACAAAACGTGAATATTATTATGTATGACTATTATTTTTTCATCACCAAAATGATCCATGTTTTTGTATGATATTTCTGTCTGAGCTTTATTTTACATGTGAGCAAAATAAATATTCATGTTGAATGACATTGGACGAATAAATACATTGAATTGAATGAATGAAAAACCATAAATAACAGTTTTCTCTAATTAGCTGCATGTTGGTGAATGAAAAAGGAAAATTGCATGTTTGTTTTTTAAATGCAAATGATAAGAGTAGTTGAGGCGAAAGTAGGTTTTCTTTTCCTGTGAAGTGATTTGATTTTGGTCCTTATTCAGCTTAGCTCTATACTTCGCAGTTTCAGTGGTGAGTCAGCCGGGGTGCTGTTCACATTCGTCTGGACATAAGCCCCAGTCCGGTACGGCGGCGCTCCTATACCACTCCTTGTTTCTCATCGGCATAGGCATCGGTATTGGATGATTTTCATTTTTAGGGCTGTAATTACTCTCCCTTTCTGGGATCGTAGACCATAGTACCTATTGCGAGTGTGTATTGGGTTTTTACAGACGTGTATCAATCAGATATGATTATTTACGTCTGGGGACCGACCTTTAAACGTCACAATCCGAAAGACCTGACTCAGATTCGAAACCTGCGTCCTCTGCTGAATCAGTTTGTAACTTCCATATTTAACTGGATTACAGGCACACGTCACAACGCCCATTGCCTGTTGCTCATGATGTTCACAGTTATATCATGTCAAAAGTCATAATTTAGGTACGGTCGTTTGCATATCATCTGTGTCATGAATTCCTGAATTTGTAAGAGCCAGCTCAACCCGTGCTACTCGGCAGACATTTTCCAATTAAAAGGTTGAAGTATAATGGCACGAGGGGAATTCTTAATTTGGAGATGAATAGGTTATTGAACAACTAATTGCACGTAATTTTGTTATATAAAAGAAACATTGAAGGCTAGACTAATGCCTGAATAAGGCCGAAAATAATACACATAATGGCAATAAATGAAATGAAAACTAACATAATGATACACGTAATTTTACATGAAAAATAAACAAAAAGCAGGACAAACATACATTTGAAAAAAATACAACAAACATGTTCTATATTAGAAGCGATACGTAAGAATGGCACTTGGAACATTGACTAGAATATCATGAACTATAATATTGTTTAAGTAGTGTATACAAAAATAATAGAGTTATAGTTCGATTATTAAAAATAAAATAAAAATGAACAAACTTAGAAGAAAAAACAAACATGTATGAAGTAACCATAGACTAATAATTACATTTGGTGCGTAAAAACACAGGTAGACAAGTAATCGTGATTCTGTTACAATTTTTTATTCATTATTTTATACCAGGGCAGCCTAACGTGTCACTGATTACACCGACTTGGATGGAAAAGAGAGCGTGTTAATTGTAAAAACAATACATGTGTGCAGCAGCACACAATGCTCTAGGAAATTGAAAGAAGAGAAGAAAATTAATTAACTCATATACCTCCACTATGGCTCCAGAAAATTGTCTCCACCGGGAACCCAAGAAGCTCGCATTTACTTGCAATAAACTCTTACAAGGGTAGTTACGCATGAAAATGTGGAATGCAATTTAATAGATCGGATGAAAAGATAAGACATGCTGAATAATTGATAAGACGTAATGGAGACATATTGTGAGGGAAGGTTGAGTAGTCACGTTACATCACGTTTTCGCTTCCATTTGAAACGCTCTCATGTTCTATATACATTTTAGAAACATAGAATTGCAAGCACACAATGGTATATGCCGGAGAAAGTACCGTTTGAAACTGCGGGAAGGGATATTCTTTGGAGAACTCAACTCCGATTCGTGAATAAATGAATAAATGAATAAACAAATGATGAATGAATTAATATTTAAATGAATAAATGATTAAATTGAGTACATAAACAAACAGACTGTAAAGGCTCGTTAAGACAGGACTCGATAATATACAGTGCGTCCCAGAAAAAAACTAGACCAAGCATTATCGATGTTTTATCATAACTTAATCACAATTATAATTAATCAATGACACATATTAATTTTGTAAAGCATAGATCCTCCTCTCTCATTTGATGCAACTCATATGAACAGATGCATATTTCACGCATGAGTGATTAAAAACATGTCGAAGAAAGGGTACCAAAAATGCATTTCAAAGAGAAAAGCACATTTTCAGAAAGTTCATTTTTTGCCCTTTCATAAATTATAACACCTCAATCGGAAAAAATGAGCCAGGAAAAAAACATCGATAATTCTCGGTGTCGTTTTTTCTGGGACGCACTGTATAGGACGGATAGGGGTGATACGATCCCTATGTAGTCCCGCCCGCATATTGACGGCGATAAATCGCCTCAAAACGAAACAAAAAACAAAACAAAAACAAACAAACCAGCGCTCCGGCGAAACTTCAATGACAGGATAAGAGTTTCAATTCCGTTTTTGCGATAGTATTTGTTATACTTCACACTATATTTAACAATTACTTTTCCATGTGTCAATGAATGATAACGGACGGAGGGGGTAGGGTAAAACAAATGTATCTGCGTGTTATACAAATTTTAATATGTAAATGTGTTGTGCATTGTCGATTTATTTAGCCACGCGATTTAATTATTAATTTGTTTAGCTTTTCAACTTCTTCATGTAAACATTTAATCATTTATTCGATTGTTTCTTTTTTCTTTACATTTTCATTTATTTATTCGTTTATTGATTCGTTTGTCTGTTTGTTTATGTACTAAATTTAATCATTTATTCATTTAAATAATAATTAATTCTTCATTTGTTTATTCATTTATTCATCCATTCATTTAATTTTCATTCCTTTTTTAGGCGGTTTATCGCTACCTATGTGAACGCGTCCGAAGGATGTGTCATACAATCTGTCGAAATGATCCTCCCGGTCGGCCGTATCTGTGGCGAGGGGACCTGGAGAGCAGTCTGACAGAAGAGGTTCGATGGATGTGGGCCATTTCTTTTTTTTATACATATCAGTCTGCATCTTAATTCCATCCAAAAGAGCTTTACAAAAACACAAGAGGTCTGCATGGTCGGTGATAACTTCCTTGCTGCTGTGTCATTCTCCTTGTATTCGATGTCATTATAAACCAGTTCATTTGAGGGATTCCATTCAAATGCAAAGCTGATACATATATATATATATTTTTTTTTTTTTTGGTTGGGGGGGGGGGGGGGTTGACAAGTTCTTGTATTCGCTTTTATCATGTATATTGCAGAGCTTAAATGGATGCACAAGCGACAAGACATATTCTGCCAAATCTCAATATCAGATTCACTTTCCGCTTATTTTGTTCAGTTTTTATTACTAAGCCACCAAGTGTATCTTCTTCGTTTTTCTTCTTCTTTTTTCTTTGGTGTCATGGGAAGACCTGTTCACACCGTATGATATCAAGCTGTCAAACTTTTGTAAAAAGTAGAATATAATTATAAATGCAGACAAACTCCGAGGAGCAAGTTAAGTGAAGGGTTAAAAGAATTTTGACAAAATGAGGAGGGAAAAAACAACAGTGGATGTTAATAAGCTGAGATCGCTAAAACCTATATTCTCAAATCAGTTCACTAGTCTGTTGAATCAACTTTACGTGAAGTAATGGGAAACACTGACAGCAAGAACGAATGGAAGGGGGTGTTGGTCAAAACCTGATGACCCCTCCCCCCTGTAGGGGTTTGTATTATTGACCGTCAATTTTGTATTGACCAAGGAATTTTTGTTGGCTACAATTATGCCTCTGGACTTCTACTTTTTGAGAATTTGGGATTTCATGGGATTAGAAGAATAGTGTGACTTTCTTTGTGAGTGGCCTATAAGGGACAAACAAAAATCATGCAAGAATTACTAGGAAGGGGATTTTCACGGCGCTCACTGTAAAAGTCCGACAAAGGATTTATGGTGTTTTATTGCATGCGCAATGCCTTGGGACAGCGTAAATCCGATATTTGTCGTTGGCAAGATCATCAACTTATTTGTTATGTGTTACAAAAAAGAGAGAGGCTATGTTTTTCTTAAATGTTCATGTTCACATTGAACAAACAGCCAATTATTTAACAGGAATTCAAAAGTCTAGAAACATAACAAAATCAATCCCGGTGTTGTCTTGACTCACATATTTGTTTGTTAATTCAAGTCCTTGATATTGGGTTCATTTGATTGACAGTGCTATCATGAGTTTGTCAAAAATGTCAAAAAAACACCGGGCTGTATTTGTTATGTTTCTAGACTTTGAATTCCTGTTAAATAATTGGCTGTACTTTGTTCAATGTGAACATGAACATTTTAAGAAAAGCATATAGGCTCTCTCTTTTTTGTATAGTTCTTGCTGATTTCAATTTGACACTTGCGATTAATTAGATGAAAGAAGAGAGGGGTGAAGATGTCTACTCACCTAGTGGTAATACAGTTGGAATCTGCAGCGGATTCTGTCATGTCCGTTGGACCGATCAAGCCTTAAAGCCCATCTGCACTAGTTTACAGGAAGGATTAGACCACCATGCAAGGTCACTGACAGGTGGTTAATTCATCAAATCAGCTCTCACTTAACATAAGAAAAAGAGGATCACGGGGGACCAAATGGTCACCGATTAGGCATTGTTTGCTATATAGAGGGCGCAAGTAGCTGTATGTAGTGCAGTGAGGCTTTAAAGTCGGGAATTATTATTTTTCTGCTAGCCTCAACTACACCTTCAAAAACATAAATGAGTAGTGGTGTTTGATTTAATACGCCATACGGAGTAGAAACAGAAAGAGGCCATTTAATCAAATCGATCCTATTCATTTCTTAGGTAGAAAATTCCTTTCTGCTTGATGTCTATCGCCCCTGTCCTCCGTCACGCTATCGTCTATATGCCATTCATATTTTTCTCCAACTTCCCGTTATTATATATATTTCTCAGATAATAATATTGATGAGGTAATGAGACAAAGTTTGTATCCTCGGTGGACATTCATACCTTGGCAAGAACAATTTAAAACAATAATTTGATAACCACCCTACCCACAAAGGGAAGAGAAGGAGGGGTGGACGAGGAGAGGGAGAGAGAGAGAGAGAGGAGAAGGAGGAAGGAGAAGAGAGAGAGAGATAGTGAGGGGTGGAATAGTATTTTTAAATCTCAGTTTCCAATCATGTCCACATTGTTCTCTACCCTCAGTATTTTATTTTTCCCGAAACGAAGACAAGGACAAAGCTATCTATATCACCCTTGAGATTTTCCACGAATCTTGATATCTAAGTTGCATTACAATGCCAACTTCTCCCCAGACACATGCCAGAAAAACGGAGCAGTTTGTAGCACTGCTGAGGAAGCAGGAGGAAAGAAATGGCCAAGTAACCGGATATTGCTGGAATAGTGATGAGATTTTTGAGATGTTGACAAAATTAAACATTATCGGAATGAAAATGACGCAAACAGCAGACAAGGCAGACAGTATGGGTCCATGCACATAGAAAGGCGAATCTGCCTCACTACGACATGGTAGAGGTGTCTGTGGACATGTCTCTGTACTGTGGATCACATGGTTCGCGATTCGAGTCCCGCCGCGGCAATCGGTTACTTAAATGAGACATTCATCTACCTTTGTCACTTTCCACCCATGTGAAGTAAATGGGTATCCAGTAGAAAGAAATGACTTTAATAGACGCTTTAGCGCTTTAAACATGGCGGCTCAGTTAGGCTACTCAGCTACCTAGGAGAAAGCAAAATGGTACAAATTCAATGGTCAAGCTTGCTGGTAGACATAGATTTTTGTTTACGATTTTTTGTTGTTGTTGCATTGGTGTGCTTTCAATATTGTAAACATAAGAAAAATGACACTGTGCTGAGAGAAAGGGCTAGCATCTCTTCCGCTCTCGCTAGACGATATGGGTATGCAAGGCAAAATTGGATTCTTTTTCATGGACTAACTCGTATCATGGATCCCTTGAGGTATGAATTAGGACTAGAATAGATAACAACATCAAGAAATCCCAACGAGAGCAGAGGGAAAAAGCCGCGAAAATGTGTCCATTCAAGGCACACCGGGAACATATAAGCTATTTCGTTCGATAAAGCAATCTGAACAAAAGTACTTTTTGCATGCATTTTCTTCCTCTTCTTCCTCCCCCCTCGCAAATATTGTGCCCCGCCCTATGAATGTCGCCGATATTTTGTTGAAATTGCAATTTGAAAGCTTCGTTCACATGCTATATGCGATAAATCGCCTCAAAAACCGCCACCGAGAAAACAGTACTTTGACAACGACAACCGATAAGTGAGAACGCTCAGGGCCTTGGTTGAACACAGGTAATTTATCTTTTCAGCCCCTTTCCGCACACCTATCTTCTCTCTCTCTCTCTCTCTCTCTCTCTCTCTCTCTCTTTCTCTCTCTGTCTCTTCTTTTCTCTTTCATTGTCATATCCGCTTTATCTCATCACGTCTGAATGAGGCTTGGCGATGTTATACAAGGATGATTTTTCTGACCATGATGTAATCACAAAGGTAATCAGTCCATTATCATGTTTGCATCAAAGTTGACAGAACCATTTGAATGTCTGATCCAGGCAATTGATCCTCCGTAGAAATGTGTGAGAAAGAAACGATGTCATTATACAATGACCTATACAGAGATCAGATGTCACTGAAACATTATTTTTTACCGATCTTGATGGAGGGCTAAATAATTTTTCGATTTGTATACATATAGTAGGCTGATCACAGTGCATGCATATACATTCTGCCGTGCACGTCAGTGCACAGCAATAGCAAATCTATGCTGAGAAGCCATTTTTCAACTTATGATTTAAAAAATTCAAAAACATGTAACAACATAATTTTTTCACAGATATTTCAGTCATTCTTTTAACCCACTATACTTAAAATCCTGTGGGTGTGGGTATTAGGGAAAGTATTTATTTTATTTTTTTAAAAAGGGATGTTTTTGACACCGCGCAAATTGGGCCAGTGGGTGTGTGCAATCACCAGGGACAATACTGCACTAAATATCCCGGCAGATTGGAAAAAACTCCCCTGTAAAAAATGGACTTGCCACCAATGTTTCATTCACTGGATTTCAATGACCTTACCATATATGGTACCTGTGACCTTTCCCTGGCTACCCCAGCAACAGGTACATCGGAATTTTGTTTCTACACGAAGTTACATTGAGTTGAATGAATTTTCAGAAAATGCTCATAAATCCGTAAATATTGCCCGATTTTTAAAATCCTAAACTGGTTTTCAGTAGTTTAACATCCATAGTTTCTTGCCACATGCTCCGATTTTTAATCCATCGAGTGAAACATTACTGGAAATTGCTGCGAAAGTTCAGCTCATCATTTTATTCAGCGTGACTGTTTTGGTCTCAGTGAGGCCATGGCACAGCACTCACCGAGAATACGTGAACTGGCTGGTTGGACTGCACAAGAAATCGACCTTCTCATCCAAAACAAACAATGTCCAGGTATGTTTTGTGTGATTATTTATGATGAATAATATATATGGAAGTCAAATGTGTAAAATATTAAACTATGAAATGGTTTTAAAGAGAGGTACAAGCTTTTAAAATCGTGATATATTTTCATAGGCCATTTAAGGGAGTAACTATATTAAAACTAATTGCATTGTTTACAACTGTAGTACACGACCCACGCTGCACGTTGTAGAGTTCGCGCATGCGCAGTGAGATTATCCGTGTCTACCGCTATTTACACTTAGTTTACACCCTCCCCAGTTAAATGTCGCTTATATTATGATTGATAGAGGTGGGTTCTTATTATGGGATTTATGATATAATTGGGAGTGTTTTTGTCCTGATGAGTACTATTATTTTGTGTTTGAGAAATCAGTAGTCTGCATTACCAATATAGAAATTTTAATTAGAACTTGAAATCCAAAACTTTGTTGAACATGAACATGATTCAAATCATTTACCATTTACGAACACAAAAAAACCTTTCACAAATATTTCTGTGTGTATTTTTATTTCCAGATCACTGGCACCACAATCCAGTCCCCACCTTTGCCCTTATGGAGACGATACGTAGCGCTATTGACACATCAGATACCAGCTATCGTAAAGGATTTCCACCAATATTGGATTGCCTTGGTCTCAAGCATCCTACTAATTTAGTAGGATTAATATCAAAAATCAAACGCCATGTCGCCAAAGCACAGAAGACAGTGGTTATATGCAGTGGTCAATGAAGAGGTAGAATTCAATACACGACAAGCAGTGACCATTATTCTGCACAATATGTTTGTTTGTATAACAAGGCAACTGGAAGACCATCTACCTGGTGGCAAATACCACACAGTAGAAAAAGATCTCTACCAAGCCACAGCAACCTGCCCAAAGGACAATGTGGCAGCTGAACGAGTATTTGCGGGACTAGACTATTTGAAGCGGAAAAGCCCAAATATGTCTGCACTTGCCATGCAAGGTGTCCTAATGTGGACCCAAAACAAAACTGCCCACTACCTTGATGCCCATTCTCCACTAGAGAGAGAACAGCTTATCAAAAAGGCAACCAAGAACAGAAAGAGGATCGTCAAGTCTTATCAAGAGAAAATTACCAACATCAAGGCGCAGCGAAACCAGGAAGTCGAGGAGCGGAAGAAGGCACAAGAAGAAAGGGAGAATCAACTTGTGGCGCAAACCATCATAAACACAGACAATGTTCTAAAACTTTGTGGCCATATCTGCAAAACTCCAAATGATGTTGATACATTAGTGGCACAGCAAAACACAGAATCATCAGCACGAGAAGCTTTGTTATCCCAAATAAAATATTATAAGTCAGTAAATCGTGGGGTTGTGAAGGGGTCACTATTTTTTGTAACATCTGGAGGAAAACCTGTGACTACAAATGAACTGGCTTCTAGACTGAAGGAAATTCTCCTTAAGTTACAGTCAACTGACAGCTCCTCAGAACCTACATGTAGCATGTCACCAGAAACATCACAATCCAATACAAATAAGGAAAAGAGCCGCGCAGAACTTAAAGAAAAACTACTTGCAAAACTGAAGTCAAAAACTGATACGGTTAACGCAAGTAAAAAAAGGAAATGTCCTTTTCCTCAGAACATCATAAACAAAAGAATTTGTCATACCTGCTTGTCTCCCTGTGGTAAACGCTTGGTCGTATACAAAGGTAAGGTTGTGCGAGAGAGTACAGCCAGTGATATTGAGGAGCTCATGGAGGATGATTACAAATCATACTATGAAAAGGGCTACAAATTTTTTACGGTCATTTATGACCCGCCCTATGACCAACTCTTCACATACCCACTGAAAAATGAATGGGACAATGACTTACTTGCCATCATGTAGGCTCTAGGCCTACTCAACTATGTAGAAATCACATTTTGTATCTAATGTTTAAATTACAAAGAGATATTTTATCTACATATTGCTTGAATTTGCTTCATGATAAATATTGAAAGATATTTCTGTTTGTTAGGATCCTGAAAGTACATGCACAATTCACCTGGCTACATAATTTGAAGTTTAGTTGAAAGCTATATAAAAACCTACAGACTTGTCAGACATTGTACATGTATTCTGAGTATGTAAAGCAGTGTTATGTTCATGTAAAATAGTGATGTGTATGTATCATATTGATCTAATTTCTAAAGAAAAATGTATCATGTATGCTACATGTAACTATATTCATGACATTGTATTACCATGTTGAGCGAATCAACAAAACATATTCATGGACATGCATGGTACTGTTCCTTTATTATATACTGTATGCAATTTATTTGCATATGCAAATGAGTGTTTTACTTGAAATTTGAATCAATTATCTCTCTAAAACACATTAATCCAATTTCAAAAGAAAAAATGCTGAAATATGCCACGGTACTTTGAAGCCAAAGTTTACGCATATTTAATTAGGTAACCTATTTTTGTCCAAAGTATAGAAAAATGTATTGATATATGCAATCGCCTCTCATTTGCAAATGCAATCACTTATAACACAAACTTTTCACAGTTGTGTTTTGCTGTTAGATAAGAATTTTATTTTTAATAGATTGTGTAATGAACACATGTGTATGATAATGTATAAGATCGTGTACATGTATGTTAGACTTATTTCACGGTTTAGCATAGTGTGTATACATACATGTAAACATAGTAAATTTGTGTATATATTGTAGGTAATTTATTTGCATATGCAAATGAGTGTTTTGTTTTAAATTGGTACCAATCAACTCTCTACAACACATAGATCCAATTCCAAAAGAAAAAATGTGGAAATACGCCACCATATGGCAAAGCCAGTGTTTACGCATATTTAATTAGGTAAAGCTAATATTCACTTTTTTATCCAATATTGCCATATATATTGATACATGCAATTGCCTCTCATTTGCAAATGCAAGCATCTACAAAGCTCAAACTTTCTACAGTTGTTTTATATAGATCAGGAAGGTAGGTGAGAAGGAAAAAAAATATATAAACATTGTCTAATTTGCATAACGGTGTTGCGAATATGTAATTAGCTAATTATCAGCTCATTTGCATAATTAATTAGTTTTCATAAATCTTATTATATAAATGGATAGGGATTCATTAGTTGAAGCTTGCCACAAAGTTGTATCAAACAGACTCATTTAAAACTTGAGATATTGCATTTACGCATATTAATTAGCTGGACTTAGTCGTTTTTTGAACATTTCCAAACCTGCGGATTGGTGAAATTGAACAAAATGTGGTTTTTGTCAATCCGGTGCACCAAAATGCAACAAGTCTGGTTCTTGAATTTTATTTTTCATGCTTATTTCACTTTGGTTTCACAATACATATCATTTTTAAGACCATGTAATACTCTATTATGTCAAAAAAACACCCTTAAACATGTAAAAAATCCATTTTTGCCATAATTTGCTATTTGCGGCAGGTTTTTGAATGATTTTACGATATCTTCAATAGACCATATCTCAGGAATGCCTTGACAGAATTTGAAAATTTTTGCTGCAAAATAAATATATCATTGATATCTTTAATATGACACCAAAATAAAGAATGTCTTATGTGTATTATTTTTTTGAGTGCTCTACCTACATATAGAAAGCATGGAGTTGAATTGATTATCTGACGATGAACTTTCTCTTTGTCTTTCCCTCTATAATAAGGGTGTGAATGAGTGTGCGCGCGCGCGAACGTGTGTGTGTTTTTGCGTGTATGTGTGCGTGTGCGTGTGCGTGTGCGTTGCGTGTGTGTGTCTCTCCCTCTCTTTCCGGTCTGTATCTCTACCTGTCTCCTCTCTCCTCTTCCTCAGTCTCCGTTCTCCCTCCCTCCCTCACTCCCCCTCTCTCTTTCTTTATATCTCTCTCTTTGTCACACACAAACACACACACACGCACACACACCACGCCCACACCCCATCCCCCTACCCACATAACACCCATGTCTTACCACGGGCCTATAGTTATACCCACCTTCTACGTCGGGTCTTAGTAGAAATGCATAATACTCCCTGTTTTAGTTATATCAGGAACATGCTATTGTGTGTGTTAAAAAGTTGCCCATTTTTTGGTCAGTTCCAATAGCAACACCTGCTTAAAAAGCAAATTATAAGAAAACATGTAGGACAATTGTAATGCATTTATTTGGTTATAGATGAGCTGAAAGCAATTTTCTTGATTGGAAGTGTAGAGAGAATAAAACCTTAGGCAAACATCCTAATTAACTTCCTGAGCTGGCTACGCAGGTTTGTAGCTGTATTTCGATTAGCTATGACGTTTCATCGATGGAAAGAAAGTCCACTTCTTGAGGACAGATTAGGGGACATTCAAATATATCTTGTTTAAATTGCGGATTTGATGACCTTAACATCGTGGGAAAAAATCTGTGCCGAAAACGAAGATGTTCTTCCATGTTCGGCACAGTCCGTAATTCATTAGGAAATGGTAGTGGTAGTAATATTAGTAGCAGCAGCAGGCTGCAGAACTTGTAGTGGTATAGTAACAGTATATAGCAGTAGTAGAAGAAGTAGTAGTGTATTAGCTGTAGTAGCAGTAGTAGAGGAAGCAGTAGTTGTAGTAGTAATAATAGTAGTATTAGTAACAGTAGTAGTAGAATTAGTAGTAGTAGGAGGAGGAGTAGTAGTACAGTAGTAGAAGTAATATTAGTAGTAGTAGTAGTAGAAGTAATAGTAGTAGTAGTAGTAGGAGTAGTAGTACAGTAGTAGAAGTAATATTAGTAGTAGTAGTAGTAGTAGTAATAGTAGTAGTAGTAGTAGTAGTAGTAGTAGTAGTAGGAGGAGGAGTAGTAGTACAGTAGTAGAAGTAATATTAGTAATAGTAGTAGTAGTAATAGTAGTAATAGTAGTAGGAGTAGTAGTATAGTAGTAGAAGTAATATTAGTAGTAGTAGTAGTAGTAGTAATAGTAGTAGTAGTAGTAGTAGTAGTAGTAGGAGGAGGAGTAGTAGTACAGTAGTAGAAGTAATATTAGTAATAGTAGTAGTAGTAATAGTAGCAGTAGTATTAGTAGTAGTAGAAGTAGTAGCAGTAGTAGCAGCCGTAGCAGTAGTAGTAATATTAGTAGTAATGGTAGTAGTACAGTAGTAGCAGAAGCAGTATAAGTAGTAGTAGAAGAAGAGTAGAAGGAGGAGGAGTAGTAGTTGTAGTATTATTATTAGTAGTAGTAGTACTAGTAGTAGAAGTAGTAGGAGTTGTAGTAGTAGTAGTAGTAGTAGTAGTAGTAGTAGTAGTAGTAGGAGCAGTAGGAATATTAGAAGCAGCAGCTACTATGCGTATATTAGAAGAAGTAGTAGTGTATTAGCTGTAGTAGCAGTAGTAGAGGAAGCAGTAGTTGTAGTAGTAATAATAGTAGTATTAGTAACAGTAGTAGTAGAATTAGTAGTAGTAGGAGGAGGAGTAGTAGTACAGTAGTAGAAGTAATATTAGTAGTAGTAGTAGTAGAAGTAATAGTAGTAGTAGTAGTAGGAGTAGTAGTACAGTAGTAGAAGTAATATTAGTAGTAGTAGTAGTAGTAGTAATAGTAGAAGTAATATTAGTAGTAGTAGTAGTAGAAGTAATAGTAGTAGTAGTAGTAGGAGTAGTAGTACAGTAGTAGAAGTAATATTAGTAGTAGTAATAGTAGTAGGAGTAGTAGTATAGTAGTAGAAGTAATATTAGTAGTAGTAGTAGTAGTAGTAATAGTAGTAGTAGTAGTAGTAGTAGTAGTAGGAGGAGGAGTAGTAGTACAGTAGTAGAAGTAATATTAGTAATAGTAGTAGTAGTAATAGTAGCAGTAGTATTAGTAGTAGTAGAAGTAGTAGCAGTAGTAGCAGCCGTAGCAGTAGTAGTAATATTAGTAGTAATGGTAGTAGTACAGTAGTAGCAGAAGCAGTATAAGTAGTAGTAGAAGAAGAGTAGAAGGAGGAGGAGTAGTAGTTGTAGTATTATTATTAGTAGTAGTAGTACTAGTAGTAGAAGTAGTAGGAGTTGTAGTAGTAGTAGTAGTAGTAGTAGTAGTAGTAGTAATAGTAGGAGCAGTAGGAATATTAGAAGCAGCAGCTACTATGCGTATATTAGAAGAAGTAGTAGTGTATTAGCTGTAGTAGCAGTAGTAGAGGAAGCAGTAGTTGTAGTAGTAATAATAGTAGTATTAGTAACAGTAGTAGTAGAATTAGTAGTAGTAGGAGGAGGAGTAGTAGTACAGTAGTAGAAGTAATATTAGTAGTAGTAGTAGTAGTAGAAGTAATAGTAGTAGTAGTAGTAGGAGTAGTAGTACAGTAGTAGAAGTAATATTAGTAGTAGTAGTAGTAGTAGTAATAGTAGAAGTAATATTAGTAGTAGTAGTAGTAGAAGTAATAGTAGTAGTAGTAGTAGGAGTAGTAGTACAGTAGTAGAAGTAATATTAGTAGTAGTAGTAGTAGTAGTAATAGTAGTAGTAGTAGTAGTAGTAGTAGTAGTAATAGTAGTAGTAGTAGTAGTAGTAGTAGTAGTAGGAGGAGGAGTAGTAGTACAGTAGTAGAAGTAATATTAGTAATAGTAGTAGTAGTAATAGTAGCAGTAGTATTAGTAGTAGTAGAAGTAGTAGCAGTAGTAGCAGCCGTAGCAGTAGTAGTAATATTAGTAGTAATGGTAGTAGTACAGTAGTAGCAGAAGCAGTATAAGTAGTAGTAGAAGAAGAGTAGAAGGAGGAGGAGTAGTAGTTGTAGTATTATTATTAGTAGTAGTAGTACTAGTAGTAGAAGTAGTAGGAGTTGTAGTAGTAGTAGTAGTAGTAGTAGTAGTAGTAGTAGTAGTAATAGTAGGAGCAGTAGGAATATTAGAAGCAGCAGCTACTATGCGTATATTAGTTACACTCCTGTCAGCATGTTTCAAGGGACAGTTGAGATCTTGTTTCAGACCGCAAATGCTTTCATATTGCATGGTTATTGCTCTCGTTCTTATTTATGACATTTCTAGTGCCCTGTTAGGACCTAAAATTGCTATGAAGGTATGTGTGAAATTTAGCCAATACGATCATACCAATTCAGCTCTACTTTTAAAAAAGTACGGTGACCTTTATTTAATTAATTGATTAATAATATATAACTAATATTTGTGGTGGTACATAAATATTAGAAATGGTTATATTTCTGGATATTTCAGCCGTCTCTGAACCAATTTTGATCAAACAAAGATGATTTTGTCATTTAAATTGTATGTTCTTTCAAAATATTTTGTGTAGCGCCCTCCGCAACAGAACTCAACTATACCTTTAATGTCAGGATTGGGTGATATTTTTAAAAGATTTTCATACCCGTATTCCGAAAAACATTTAGAGCAGATTACTCCGATGTCTTCCTTAATTCGACCTCAAGTGTTGACAAAATAATACGGATCCCGTAAGTCTTCCACAACTATTTCATAATGCAGGAGGAAAAATAATCTGGTTTGATTACTTCTGAGCACTTTAAGGTTGAGTAATACGGCTAATAATGCGGTTAATCCGCTCTAGATACATTAAGATGTGGAATATTTAGACTATTTTGTTCGCATTTTTCATTTTAGTATTCGGTTCTCTGTTGACACAATGAACTATAAGTTTCGAGACGCAAGCACATTCGATTCCTTTGAATAAACATGGCAAGTGAGGTGAGGATTATTTGTGCCCCCCCCCCCCCCCACACTCCGAGAACGGACGGACCCCATGCGTGTTACCAAAATGTCCGGTAAAGGGGTACTTTTCGTGCGACAAAGGCCGGCCCGAGAATTGTAAAAGAAGGGGTGTATAACTTTTCACCCGGAGATTTCTTTAAAAAGGAGGTGTTTTTTTTTCTCTCTCATCTCTTTGGACTCCTGAGAAATTATTACGAATTTAGGGGGGTACATTGAGCATTTTTCATGATTTAGGGGGTCTCAAGGCAGGAAAAGCCCGCTAAAAGCCCGCGAAAGGGGGGTTCGGAAATGTTGGCAGTCCTCAGATAGGGGGTGCCTTTCAAAAAGAGGGAACAAGCATATGCGTACCCTAAATAACACTGAGTGGGGGGGGGGGGGAGGGGGCGGGTATTTGTGGCGGTGAACTAGATATGATTTCATTGTAAGATATATTGCTTTTCATTTTTGTAGGATTATAAAGACAACAGTGACAGGAAATAAGATCAGAAAGAGAGGGGGCGATTTCGAAAGAATCGTATAAAAAGAAGACAGGCGATGGGTTAACAAGAATAAAGAAGACAGGACGGAATGAAAGAAGAGAGAGAGAGAGGGGAAGAGAGAGGGGTGGTGGTGTTATGGGGAGATATATATAAGGCCAAATTATTTTAAATAAACATGTTTAACGTCCTGCTTTTTTGAAAAATAGGATGGAGGAGGAGGCCCTTTTTTTTCTTCAAAATGGCCGTTCGGTACATTTTCCCCGACAGTCGGGCTACTTTTGTAAAAAGGAATGTTACAACCCGAAGTGGTAGGTTAATTAAGCAACCAACAATTCTTGATCTGTAGTACAGTCTTTCTTTAGGTCAAGTATAGTTTTGATGGTTTGTTTGTTCTTTTGTTCTTTTCTTTTTTTGTTAGTATACTTTTTGTTTTTGTTTGTCTTATTACATTATATTCCATTATGTTTTTGTTTGTCCAATGGACGATTATGCCGTATTTTGTTAGTCTGCATAAATCTTAACAATCTAATCACAACTCACTTACATGTACAAAAATGAAACTTATCATTTCTTATATAGTTAAGACAATAATGTATTTTTTTTTTTTTATCTTTCTTTTTCTTCATGTTTGTATTTAGATTGTTCATGTGGTATTCTCTACTTTTCATGTATGCTTGCCATATTGTATAATAGTGTATTTATGTTTAGCATAGGCTAGGTTTAGATCATTCCTATTTATCGTTATACTTTTATATTGTTGTTTTGTTGTATTCTGTATTCTTTGTATTATTAAGCTATGTTTGTATTCTTTATTATGTATCATTATCATGACATGTACATGTGTTGTACTCTCATACCCCAGAAGGGGGTCGAATGAGTCAATAAATTCTATTCTAAATTCTACACCGTTTCTTTCACAATGCAATTGCATGACCAGAACTCAACTTCATCTTTAAATAAATGAGTAAAACGCTCAGAATGTCAATAACAAGTGCCAGTGTGACACACACAGAAAGAGAAGACAGAGAGGGAAGGGAGGGAAAGAAAGGAAGAGGGAAAGAGAGGGAGGGAGAAATTGATACCAAAATGAAAATAAGGGGATGAAGAGAGACGGGGAGGGAGGGAATGAGTGGAGAGAAGAGAGATTTTAGAGAGATGGGGTGATGAAGGAGGGCGCTTAAATTAATATCGTATAACAGGACGTAAAACAAAGTCAACAAAAAGGGGAAAGAAATAATGGAAGATAGGAAATGGCGCGGGGGACATTGTTCGAAAATAGATATCCCCAAGATCCACGGGGGGTTAGCAATCATGTAAGAGATCCATTAGTTTACAGCTTAATATCCTCTGCCGATTTCCGGTCAGTTAAAGATAAACTTGAGATCTGGTAAAAAAAAAAAAAAAAAGTGAATTCTCACAGGATCAAACGAAACTCACACTGAATGTTCAAAATTACAAATAAATGTCATTTGCCAAAAAAATTTGGTAGAAAATTTATATTGGCTGAGTAATGAGTATAGAAAGATAAGGAAATCAAGGGAAGTATAGGCCCGAAACCATTTGTGAAGTCCCATATACATCTTTCTGTGTACAGTTGCTTGTTACTTTACCAAGACTGGGTCAAATTTATTATGATTTTGATGACTCCTGAACCTTGCAGTACACACCAATACGTACATGCTACATGATCAACTTTTTCTGATCCATTCCACACCTTTTCTTTAACAATGCAATCGCATGACCAGAATTCGACTTTATCTGTAAAGTTCTATCAAACAAACAAAACTGAAGAAAAAACCGAATACTTTCTATATCATTGCTTGGCAGTCCTAATTAAGATGACGATTACCACGATTAAAATTAAATGGTAAATAAAAGAATATTTCATCATCTGCCCATTTAGTATGGATCTCTGCTCATATTACGTAAGCCATCAATAATGAGAAAAGACAACTTAATTTTGGCATTCTTGATTTTCAAAGTCAATTTGGTATATTGCAAAGTCCTTCGGATAGAACTCAAATCAGTGGGTCCCCTGGTTGTCTATCTACATACATAAACCTGCTTTCTTGACAGTCAGGTAATAACATGTAAAAGGCGGCATTCAGACAACCCTGCCACCCCCACACACACCCATCCCCACCCCTTCCACACACTTATACAGTGTTCAACAGACTATTTTTCATCCCCATTTGTCACTAAAAATAACCTGAAAAAAATGAATAAGACATTACATGGCAGAAAATTCCAGAAACCACATATGAATATAGCACTATCGCAAAGGCTTTCGAGAAATCAACTCAAGGTCGAATTTCATACGCTATGGTATGTTCTAGAAATGATATTCCGTAATAATTATGTCAGTCGTGTTCGCACATTTTAATAGGCGATGGACAACGCTGTCTTAGTAAAATAATGATCAACGCAATACATCGTTGATAACGTCACGCTACTCTTGCTCTTTCAAAATAAAACTTAAAAGTCATATCACCCCAAAACTTTTGTAATAAGAAGTGCCTTATTAGATTTGCATGACAACATCATCTTTCAAAACTCATTCAATACTCACCTCATGACTGTACCTCCGTCTCAATCATTAAAAGAACCATCAAAATGAAATAGAGATTGAAGGTGGTTGTCAAAACATATTTGATGCAGTGGGCCTGTAACGTTCGCTTTCCTCGAAAGTCAAGATTTGTTTTTGTCAAAGAAGTAAAGGAATTGCACCCCCGAGCGAGTATCAACATGAAGTACATCTCTAGATTGTATTTGATAGGCATCTCCGTCGTTGTTTGTCTCGTACTCTTTTGAGATTTTCTTTGAAAGTCAGTTGTAGAATTGAGTTTCTAATCATGAAATATGGAAGTCAGGACTCATATTCATAACGTTGTACAAAATATGTAGAGGTTACAGGACGATCCAACCATGGCAATTCATTCGTAACAGAGCAAAAAAAATAAGAGATAGAGAATGGCGAAAGTTAAAAATAAATCGGATCAATGATAAGAGAGTATTTTTTGAAATATGGAATCACTAAATCCATGCGAATTTCAAATTGGCAATTTGTTCAGTTGATTGTTACGTAGTCATTTACACAAATATCATTAATTTCTCTTTTGCCTGATAAGTACATGTACCTTCTGCCTTAGGGCACTACTGAAATATTTATAATATAGACAGCATATTGATATAGTTCCTTTAAAAAGAGAAGAATCTCTGAAGTCACACATTTTGAAAATGTTACTTTTATATATTTTGGGGTGTGGAAACAAATGGGAAAGATGTCCGGCTCTACGTCACATTGACATTACCGATTCAACCAAGTTTATGATAGAATATCAAATAGTTATGATGTCATTTGCCATAACAAGTTTTTGATTACAGTATTAATACAGTAGGCTTGCGGATGCACCATGTGAGAGAGAGGGAGGATTGAGGAGTCCTGAAAAGGACTCTCGGTAATCTTTCTTGAGGGTGTGTAGTCCTGAAAAAGACTGTTGGTGTAGTCTTGAAAAAGACTGTTGGTTATCTTTCTTAGCTTGTAGTTCTAAGGAGAACTATAGCGCCGATTGGAGAGGATGTGTGGCGGTAGTGGCTCGACGTTTCGAACAGGTTGACTGTTTACGATTAGCATGATCACTTGAGTATCGAATTATTATGACGGTAATGCCAATCATGTTAATTATAATAGTAATAATAATAATAATGATAACGATAATAATTTTGCGATGATGATGATGGTCTTGAAAACAGCATTTTGTATTTTTTCTGTCCTGAAGGATTCGAATTTCAACTGTTATTCCTCAGATGTCCATAAAGAGTTTCAGAATGTTCAGTAATTAAACCCATAACTTTTTGAAAAGCAAATGTCGCTTTATCATACTAAACAAGAGAAATGATCTTCAAAGCACGTCATAATTACATCACTTCATCATATCAAGGAGATCACGAAATTACGAGTATGTAAAGGCAACAACCCGAAAAGGGAAAATATACGAAAACAGTTGCATTTATAGCATTTGTAATTGACAATATAAACCTTTCAAAAGTCTAAATGAACAATCCCCCCCCCCTCCTCCTCTTAACAAAAAAGAAGATAAAATCAAAGAGTCGTATTTTATGAATTCATTACTTGTTCTCAGGAGATAATGTTACAAGATAGAGAGCTTCGGTGGATCAAAGTAAAGCACAATTTAAATGGCATTAGTGGTTCTGCTCGAGGGTTTTTTAGCAGTCTTAGGAAGTTAATGACTTTTGCAACGATTTCAGAAAATATGATAAAAATTACCTTCAACTCTAATATGGACCTTGAGGGAAAGATTTTGAATGAGGTCTGTCCTGATTTCATTGAACTTTGAAACCAGTTAAAAGCGCACAAGAGACTCCTCTTGACACTTCTAGGCGTTGTGGCGTGCGCCTGCAATCCAAATAACGATGAAAGTTACAAATCGAGTCAGACGAGGACGAGGACGAGGACGCAGGTTCGAAACTGAGTCACGTCTTTCGAATGGTGACGTTTTAAGGTCGGTCCCCAGACGTAAATAATCATGTATGATTGATACACGTCCGTAAAAACCTAATACACACAATCAATGGCAAATTGTAAAGTAATAGCACTGTCAAGGTGGGGGGTAATTTATGATACATAAAAAACCCATGAACAAGTACGGATGTATAAAACAGGAATGCAAAGTCTTTCGAGAAAATACCCAATTGTTCTGATTACGCAATACGTTATCGTATATGTTCACAAATTTCAAGATGGTGGTCTTGATAGCCACTGAAATGACCTTGGGTTGGTTTTTTAAAAGTCTTTTTTACTCGTGTTACAGGTATTCGAAGTAATCATTTGCTGCATTTTCAGGCCGAACACAATAGGCCCGTCTTCACTATCTCGAGATTGCCAAATATCCCACTATTTGAACTATCCCGATCGCAAACTATCCAGCTAATTGCGTCTTTGATTCGATGTACAGTTTAAACGGTCGTAAGACCGATTATAGTACGCCTACAGATGGTGATCCAGGATGGGCGGGGGAGGGGGGGGGGGCTTGTTAGAGGGGTTTCCGAACTTCTTCAAGTTCAGATAACCCGTGGTACGCCATTAATAGTGTTTCAAAAGTAAACGGTGGTATCAATTACAATGTGACAAAATGGCAAGGATATCATGACAATCGACCGTCCTAGCAAATTATTACAGCAAAGCCGATTCATTAGGTATTTCAATCACATATAAAATACAAAGAGGAGGGTGCATCAATTATATCGGTTGCAAAAGTCGTGAGAAACGAGGGCCTAAAACAATTTTACAGCACTGCTCCCAGATTAACCCTTCAAATCACAAAGTAAAACAACCAAATATTTTATAATTTGCATTGGTGTCAAGGGCCTGAAAATCAAACAATATCAGCCACTTTTAGAACGTCACACTATTTAATGCTACAAAGAATATGTATGGGGAGAATAGTCTGAACTGTCTTTACTTAGTATGAACACCAGGCCCCCGTCTAATAAAGAGTTGGTATCAATCGCAACTATGTACATAAGAGATAGGAGACGCGTCCTTCGCGATTGTGATAGCACGGGAAAAGTATTGACTGCAAAATGACGAAGATAATCAGACGTAAACAAATTTTCATTTTCACAAAGTCTCTATAATAAGCGCTTCCAAATTTGGAAATTATATTAATGACACCAGCTTTAGCTGTGCTGCCATTACTCTTATTATACTATTATTATACGGCGCTCTAGCATTTCAAAGAATTAATTCCTGCCAGGTACCCTACAAAGGGCGCAAGTGTACTGGCCGGCAATGAAGGACTGTTATTACCCTTTTAATAATTGAGGAAACGATAAAGCTTTAATCATGATTATGGCCAGTAACGATGGAATAAATCCAATGGAAATGTAATCATAATAATTTGAAAGGCCAATGTCCGTCGAGGCTTTATCCAAATCTGCAATTACTCAAGGGTTTATCTTACACTTTCGACGGCTCAATCTTGATTCATTTCAAATAAAAGTTGTGTTATTTGAAGGTTGATACACTTTATTGAACCATAATCTTCAATAAGACTAGGAGGAAGATATAGTATGTTTTTATAACAGCGGAGACTGGAACTTGAGGGAAACGTAGAATTGCAACTTTGTTTTAAATATCAAACATTAATTTAGAAAATAAAATGTCATTACAACTATAATCACCCTCTTTAGCAAGGGCGCCACTGGATGCAGGGCAGTGACACTCCATTAAAAAATGCTGACGGCAATTTTGTAATTTTCAACTCTGCCGTCATGTTTAAAAGTACGAGGACGCCCTTTATGTTGCGCGTTTGAACGTGTGGTGCGACTGCCCCCACCCCTCTCATGTAATGAGATCTGGTTACGCCACTGTTCTCAAAACGCATAGATTTTACTATGTCATTTGGAAAAAGAGATCACATCCGTTGCAATATTGAATGTGCTAATGAATTGGTACTAACATTGTTTCCAAGTTATCGAAATGTCCTTGCCCGATCATTCGTCGTATTATCGAAATGTCCTTGCCCGATCATTCGTCGTATTATGTTTAGTTTACTGATTGTAATTGCCTTGTATATGGAAACATTACCGGGGAACATTACAAATCATTGTATATATTAGTTTTTAATCTACCATAACCGTGGCATTGAACAAATGAATACATGCCCAATCCGATTTCGCAAACCACGCGTGTAACTTAATTCGTACCCTCCTAGGGTTATTTACGCAATTACGCAGTAATCGCGTTTCTAACAAGCTGTGTCCATACAAATAAATGTTGCAGATCCTTATTATATTCGATAACTGATCCACCATGCTGCAAGCCATTGAAAAGGATACCGCGTTTCAAATCATTTACGGAGGAGTGCTCAATGAACAAGACAAATTAAACTCATCAATGTTCGTGATGCCCAATCGGGTAGATTTAAACGTTATTATTTGAAGAAGAAAAAAAATCGTCTGGCTTAGGAAGGCCTTTACGTGTAGATAATTCAGAGAAAGACTTTAATACATGATTTTGGAAGCTACAGGGTAATTTGAAATTTCTCATCCATCGATTTTGCTGACCAAACGGAGGCGTAACGAGTTTGAAAGTATGTGGGCCGTGACAGGTACATTTAAAACTTTGCACGTGCTTAGTTTAATAAGTTATGAGCTATAATTTCTTAAAAGAAAAACACCCACATTGCCAACATGGAAAGGGGGGACTTCAAAATAATAATTATAAAAAGTGAGTGTGTGATTGCCGCCCCCTTCTCCGTTCCGCTGGCGGGGGCACGAGTCCACAGGGCCCCCTATCAGTTTTACGTAAAGAGAATATGAGTGGTAAGATGGTATGAATTTATATATCGACAAGAGCAGTATAAAATGTGTTGTACTTTCTATAATTGTATTCATTCAGCTCCATCATATGGAACACGAAACACATGATACTACTATACATGAAATATAATGTTATGACAAGGGATATTGCACTTTAATAAATGTATTAACCAATTCGCACTGAAAAGAGATTGAATGATTCAACGAGAGAGAGAGAGGAGGGAGGAGGAGGGCGGGTGGGATTGAGGTAGATAAAGAGATAAAAAGAGAGAGAGAGATAGAGAGAGAGTGAGAGAGAGAGAGAGAGAGAGATAGAGAGAGAGAGAGAGAGAGAGAGGGTTGTAAAATGGATAACGTTTTAAGGATTCTCTCGGACGTCTTCGACGCGCCTTGAAAGTGAATTATTGCAAGACACGCATTGTGATGTGCCTTATTTATATGGGCGTAATGAGAGAGGAAGAGAGAGAACGAAAGAAAGAAAGAGAGACAAAGAGAGAGAACGGATGGGGAAAAAATAACGTTTTCTTTTCAGAAGGTTTCTGACGTCTTTGACGCGCCTTGAGGATGAGATCGTACAAAAAGTGAATCACTGCATAAGGAACAAGAAACCCCAGACACCCATTGTGATGATCATTACTGCCGTATGGGCAAGGCCGTCTAGCTTCACAGGCTTCAGTAGGGACTTTTAGATTTGCACGTCGACAAAGTGGACTGCTACGTGCGACGTCCTTTTAAGGCACTGCCAGTGCCTTAAAAAGCGTCACATGTATATTGTAGCAGTCCACTATGCAAATGTAAAACTAGTCCCTATATTAGCGCTGGTAATAGCGCAATAAAACGACGCAGCGTACGTGTATTAGGCACAGGTCAGGCGCTGGATGCCATCCCAGTATTCAAGAACAAAAGGTTTTGCCTATGTCCTTTCACATCTTTCAGGAAGATAATGATAATAAGAAGGATAATAATAAAGATAATAATAACGATAATAATAACGATAATAATCATGTGTCTTATTTACCCAGGGATCAGTATGAATACTTTTCTCCCTGAGGGCCCTGCAATTATTATTACCCCGGCATTAGTCGAGCTACCATGAAAGGCGCTCGAGCATTCAAGGAATTTCTTCCATAACGCACCTTTATTGATCGTTTATCGGAGAAATCAGATTAGGGCCTGCCATACCAACACTTTTAAGAGAAGTATTATATTTTTGTCTTGGGTATTTTTATCCATCTTGTCTATATTTCGAATGATCAGTGCGTTCTATGAATTTTAAAATAACATAATTATATTTAAAAGCTATTCATTGTTGTTTAGGTTTGTAATGTCCATATTCAAAAATAATATTGGATGGCATTAGGTGGTCTTGGGTATTATTCAATAAGGGGGAAGGGGCTAAGATCGAATGTGTGTTGTTTGATTAGTATAGCACTATACACAATATCATTGTTATTTCAGTTGTATCAAAATACTTTCGATGCTTCCATCATTGCTCTACACCTTCATTCTGCAATTTAAAGCCATACTTTACTAGAAGCACTGCCGTAAAATAGTGTCCCTTTATAAAGGGACACTACCGTAAAATCCCCTCTAGCGCTATCTAGGGTCAGGTGTAGCAGTATGGTCCCGCATCGCGCTGCTCCACGTCAACCGGAATGCTTTAAGTATACCAAACATTTTCAATATTTGTATTGCATATAACTATAATATAGATATATTGACTGCTATGAGAGGCATCACTGTTTCTATACGCTCAATGGGACGTTACATCCTGATATGACTCCGACGCGCGCAGAGGGGTCATATAAGAATTTAACATCCCCGAGAGCCAGTATAGAAACAGCTGTTTCGAATATTAAAGCAGTCGATATATCACAAATTCACCAAAAAAATCTACAAAGAATTCTTACCTTATCCTTTTGTTGAGTAAAGACTGGTTAAAACCATGTAGGTCCATGTGAAAACATCATAACAAATCTAAGAAACAATTTGTAAATCTTCGCTGGAGAGTTGCCTGAATGTTTCGATCATTCGGGAATCGCAGACAAAAAGCACTGTATGGTATCCGCGCTCGCACAAAGAAACTTTATACACGTAAACCAATAGGGATCTCAGCAAAATGTATTCATGCGACCAGTTACCCGGGGCAACGGGCATCTTAAACAAAACTATTGACCGGTAGGCGGGCATGGCTAAAATCACGACTCCGATTTCGACCAATCAGATGGCTAGATTTCTAAAGAGAGGTTTATAATAGAAGCTAAGTAGACTGACAAAATATTAAACTTTTTTTTTAAAATTTCATACACTTTTTCTTATCCTTTTCTAATTTCTTTCGAAATCGAATTGTATTCGGGTTGTGTTGACCTTTATTATATTGGCATTACTTATATGAGAAGTCCATAGGGTTTTCCAGATTTGTAATTGTGCTAGATTTTTTTAACATACTCTCACAGCAGAGTCCCGATATGAGTAGCACGTACCACTGTCTGTCTCGTTACCATGGCGATCTATGTGCTCACGAATAATGTTTAAGAAAGAAGAGACGTTTGCAATCTTGACATTTGTTATAAGATGTAATCTAACTTCCCAAATAATTGAACTGATTAATTGTATGCAATGAGGTTTATCATGTGTTTTGGTGGTGTCCCACCCTATAAAGGAAATAAATGCAAGGACATGAAAGCATAGAGTAACAAAGTGTAACGTCATACTGGCGAAGTTAATTGTCACGGTTGCTGGTCGCTAACAATGTTGTGCTAAACAATGGCGTGGTTATCACACCAACGCGAAACACTGAATAATTGTCAATTGAATAATCAAGATTAAGATTTGGGGTATTACATTACAACGATTGCATCAATTGAAATTGATTTTTGTCTTTGGTAAACATGAACGTTTTCAATTAGTGGATAGGCTTCCACGTTCTAGGCCAGAGGTCAGGATTCGATTTCCTGCAGAGGCGGGTTTTTTTTTTTTTTTTTTTTTTTTTTGGGGGGGGGGGGGGGGGTTTAACTGACACATCAGATTGCACAGATTGCAACAGGCTAGAACCGTACGAGAAGCAGTAGAGAAAAAAAAGAGGGTTAGAGAGAAAGAAGGACAAGGAGAAAATAAACGGGTAATGAAAGGGGAGAGAGAATGAAGGAAAGAAATTCACTGCTACTATCAATATCCTTCTTTTTCACGGCCAGACTTGCTTTCTAACTATAGTCCGTTTTCTGATTTTCATCTCATCCGGACCATTTATCTGTTATCTATATTCTTTGTTAAGCAGCAGTTTCTATTATCTTTTTATTTTTCTTCACTACTTTAAACATACATTGATTATTATTTCTATCTCTCCCTCTATGCTCCAATCCCTGTTTTTCACACTTACTGTAATGAGCCATTTTCCCTGGTCTGACTTCTTCTCTTTATCAGTCTCCCACTCTCGCGCGCGCGCGCTCTCTCTCTCTCTCTCTCTCTCTCTCTGTCTCAAGTAACCTATTACAATAAAATCCATTCATTTGGTTGGATCATTAGAGGGGATGATCTCATCAAGACAAAGACCAATCTACACTCTACACTCATTACATCATCAAAGAAAAATACAAAACAAAACCAAAAATTATTATCTTAAAATATTTACTAAGTTGGCAACAAACACATACCGGTATACATATTACATGTACGGTAGGTGCCTTATAAATGGAATCACAGGTATATGGATCATCATTCTCAACTGGTTCCTGTGAATTAACTCTGTGGAATCTCTTTAAAATAATCCTACTTTATTTTGTCAAGGTTGTGAAAGTAGTTGGAATTATTTCATCAATTTTGTCTTAAAATGAAGAAGAAGAAAAAAATCCATGAGTTGAGAAAAAACATCAATGTTATAAAAGTCTAATAAATTTTGATATTTTCCGATAAGGGTACCGGTAATAAGAATTATAACCGTTCATTAAGAAATCAAATGATTTTTACATTTTTTAGGGGAAAATATATCAAAGGAGTATTTTTGACATCCATATAATCTTGCTGTCAAACCTTTTGAAATGATTTAAATATAATTGTGAATTGTAAATGGTTTAATGGTGCCTTTACAGTTTACTACTGTATATATAACATTCTATTTATACATCATCAAACTGACAGCAGTATATGGTTTAAATGAAGTATACGTCTATGTATCAACCCACGGCTTGACACCAACAAGCGCCTGGGACTCATGGAACCCCAAATTTTCAGTCCAGACACCCCAAATTTAAAGACTTTGACATAGAGCCCGTGCATACAGACTCTAAAAAACTACATCCACACCTCCTTTCCAAAAATATAGTGTGGAGGCACTGATGATGCTTTACCTCATCATCATCATCATGATAATGATCATAGCTATCAAGTTGCTTAACAAAATCATGATCTTCATATATTCAACATTGCAGATGTTATGGAGTCAGACATCAGGGGAGTGTTTCACAAAGACTAAGATCGACTTTAAGTTGGACTTAACTATGGCAGGCCGTTCATGCCATTGTTTGCTCTTACCATTTACTGGCATTGGTCTCTCAAGTCTCAAGAGACGTATAAATCGTGGTCACAAATCTGCAGAATTTACCTTCTTTGATAGTTAATTATTGAAGAAAAAAATACTATTTAAAGATCATAATTGAAAGACCAATGGTGAAAGCAACCAGTGGCATGAAACAACCCCCAGGTTAGCAATATCATACGACATGGAATCGGACACCCTAGGGACAGCAACATATTATGTTTCTAACTGAGGTGTTTTCAGAGGAACAATTTGTTTGGACCAAAGCCCAAAGTAGCTCTGTTGAAAAAAATATGCTTCTCTTCAATAAGAATTCAATGAGTTCACAATCCATGTTTACCATCAGGCTGATATTGAAACTAAGAGATAATGAAAAAAAGTTTTTAAGCGGGGCAAATGGGCAATACAGTTTGCTTAAATTTAATCGTCAGAAAAAGAGATATCATTTGGAGCATACAATCTTAAAAGGCTGCAGTATACTCAATAAGCTCTGAACAATGTTACTGTTACAGTATTCAATAGATATTGCCACATATCTGATTCATGCAATTTGAATGTCATCATAATTTCTGAAATATAACGCACCAATTACCTTGATCATAATATGTCTCCTTGACTCTCACATTCTTGATTGTTTGACACAATTCTTCCATTTCACCTTTAACGAAAACATGATAGTACCTGAAGAATACTTTCTCCTTGGCCGTGCTCTTTGAATCGTCCCCGAGGTTTTCAGGGTTCTTAGACGCTTGACCCTTGGATGCTTGACCCCTCAAGTGCCAGGGAACAAGTAAATCCTGTTGCTCAAACTGAGTTCTGTTCTTGTGGATAAGAATGGTCTCTCCTGGTAGAGTCTCTGCAGTATGTTCAATGTTGTTGCTTGTTTCATCTGCGGCACCTTGTTGTAGACTATTGGTGACCTCTGTCCGGAGGCTTGGCCGGTCATGACCTGCGTTGCGACTTGCTTGCTCTTCTTGCTGTATCTCTGCTGTAGATACTCTGCTTTTATTATTGGTCCTACTCCCGACACCATTACCATCACCTACCCTGCTCCTGACATCATTATCTTCATCCATCCTACTCCCAACATCATTATCTCCATCCATCCTGCCCCTGACATCATTATCATCATCTATCCTACTCCTGAGGCCACTCTCATCATCTACCCTACTCCTGACATCATTATCTTCATCCATCCTACTCCCGACACCATTATCATCATCTATCCTGCACTGAAGATCAGAACTATGCTCATGTTTACCGTCATAGGATATCCGGTCTGATTGATTGGTGCAAAGACCACTTTGAGATTTAGTTCCACGAGTCGTGCATTCTCTCTTATCATCATTGTCGTTAATTGATTCTTCGCGTTTGTCTTCACGTGCCTCATTAGAAGGCTCACATTTCCTGCTTTCTTCATCATCATCACCCAAGTTGGTGACTCTTGAAGTTTCATCCGTCAAAGCATCACTATCACCCGTTGGACAGTTGGCGTTATCTTTATGAGTCTCCCCCTTCTTTAAAATGTATTTGGATTTCTCCTTCTTGTGTTCTTGTTCCATCGCCCAGACAGTGACGAGAGCCCGTCCACCGCGGCACAAGACACGAGTAATCTCTCTTAGAGCCTGCAGTCTGCGAGCCTGTATATAGAAGTATTCAGAAAATAAAATCCTTACCATTGTCCTTTCTTATGCCTCAGTCACACCTTTGCGTACTGCTGCGTATTTATGGCAAGCCGTTTTAACATTTATTCCTATTTCTTGATATCAAGAAATCAAATTCTTTATATAAGGAATTCAATTCTTGATATCAAGAATTACCATTGCTTTACAACAGAAAATCATTTCAAGAAAATCAACGCAATGCAAGGTGTGACTGAGGCATTAGAAGCAATCAAATTCACAGAATTGCAGGAATGATAAACAGAAATGCTTTACTTGAAACTAATTTGCATGTTTAATTGTTTACCTTGGTAGCCCAGAAGGCAAGTGGATGTTGTTCAATCAAATGTATACAAATAGTGAAATGTAAAGACCTGCCTCCTCTTCTCTCAATTCTCACACCATGCACATGTACAAGTATAAGAGGGTATATTCTTATTTTTATGAGTGAAACTGCAACTTGAAACAGGACACTTTTCACATTGCCATATCTTTCAAATAGTGCATGCATAACTGATTTATGAATTTAAATGAGGCATATGGTTCATGCTTGGAAACGAAGGGATTCCTAAACATGTTTTATTCAGCATTGCTTGTAACGTTATCTCATCAAAGTAAAAAAAAGTGTTCCATGCACGAGCCTTGAGCAATTCAAGATCATTGGAATTATCAATATGATACAACCAAGGATCATAGATACTTTGGTCACATCCTTAATGAGCCAAGCTGGAAATTGCAACATGTTCAAGTGTGCAGATAATGGTTGGCGTCATGAAAATTCTCAGGGGTGTTAGCTTCCCAATATTGGACTAGTTCTATCACATAGGCACATGTACATCAATCAAATATGACTTTTCTCATTTCCTAACTACTCTTGGGGTAGAGTGTTTCTGGGGAAGATTAGCAGACCTAGGTCGACGGAGTCATATTCGAATTATGTGGTCTACTGGTCTCCATTTACAGCAAACTAAATAATTACTGCCTCACGCTCGTTATCTTTGCTTGCTATTTTTGATATCCCTCACCTTCTTTGTCTCAGATTTCTCTCATTTTCATCTCCCTTTTCCCCTCCCACTCCTTCTCCCTATCCCTTTCTCTCTCCCTCATTTACTCCTCTTGTTCTCCTCCTACTGGAATTATTTTTTCTTCTTCTTCTTCTTCTTCCTCCTCCTCCTCCTCCCACCCCCTCCCTCCCCATCTCTTTTTTCCCTTCTTCTCCTCCTCCTTTTTTCCCTTCTTCTTCTTATTTCCCCCTCCCCTCCCCCTCCCCCCTCCTCCTCTTTTTTTCCCTTCTGCTCCTTCTGCTCCTCCATTTTTCCCTTATTTCACCTTCCTCCTCTGAAAAGAGCGAAGAAATAAAATGAGCCGCATGGGGGGAGTTGTGACATCCCATCAGACACGTAAGAAAATGGAATTAAACTACGTCTCCATCGATGAGGCTGATGTTGATTCAAGGCTGTGCAATGTGGCTGACACATCAGCAGACAGAACCATTCATCTCTCAATACCATCGGGGGGGACAGGGGCCAATTATCCCACATTCTAAATCCAGACATTCAATCCTGGAAAATGGACAGGGATGGGAGCAGCCAATTATCCAACATTCTAAATCCAGACATTCAATCCTGGAAAATGGACAGGGGTGGTGGGAGCAGCCAATTATCCAACATTCTAAATCAAGACATTCAATCCTTAAAACACTATGAATATAACTGACAAAGAAAGCGGACAAAATATACAGTTCCTCAGGTAGACAAAGGAACATCCCTTCACTGCTATTATGTAAAAATGTGTTACATGCATATTCACCTGTTCTACACATTTTTACATAATAGCAGTGAAGGGATGTTCCTTTGTCTACCTGAGGAACTGTATATTTTGTCTGCTTTCTTTGTCAGTCATGTTCGTAGTAAAAATAGACACTGATAAAGCACTGAATATGGAGGAAGTGTTTCAAGGAGCTCCCAGATTATGGGTGGAAATAAATCAATCACATACCCACCTATAGTACCTACTAAGATCTACGTTCAGCTCCATATTCATGCGCATAATTGACGTGGCAGCCTAACAGGTGTTTACGAGTTGACCTTGCGCTTTGCCACATTCTTTCCTAATGTTTGTTTTGTTCTAGGTTGTTTTTTGGACAGAGAGAGGGGTTGTCACGTTGTTGTTTTGTCTTGTTTTGTCATGCTTTTGTTTTGTTGTGTCTTGCTCTAAGTTTGTTTGCTGCTGTGATGTGTGGTGTCTTGTTGTTGTTGTTTTTTGTTAATATTTTGTTGCTTTGCTTTGCTTTGTTTTGCTGTGCTTTGTTTTGCTTTGTTTTGTTTTTCCTTGTCTTGTTTTCCTTTGTCTTGTTTTGCTCTGCATTACTTTGCTTTGCTAAGCTTTATGTTTTGTATTGAGAAAATCGCAAAAAATATATTTTTCTACATCATCATTTGCATCTGAAATACAGTTTCATTCATGATATCATATACTCTACATAAATTGTGTGGATTTGCCATTTTTTCAAAGTTTGACAGATGCTGTGGAAACGTTACAGAGGTTGCAATTTTTAGGAAGATTAAAAATTGATGATTTTTGCTTGCAGTGTATATGCAGCTAATATCATCGATTGGTTTCATTTGTGATATATATATGCATAAATCATCAATTGGTTAAAATATTTTCATTTCATGACTAGAGCTAAATGAAGTCTTTGTTTACACTTTTAGCTTTAAGTTTTGTTTGGAGGAATTAGTAAAAACACTACATGCATGCCTAATGCTAATGTGGGGCATGTTCTCACAGGCTTTCATAATCTGGCTTAATCAGGTTTCATTTAAATCATGTTAAAGCGATACTGAACTGATGCACTTTCTGCCCGAGCATAATGTTTAATGCACATCACTATCTCATGGTCAATTTGCCAACACTGTGTAATCCACTAGCTAATTTCCACTTCGCAGACAGAGGCCTCGATGCAAGAACTAACGGCACAGGTAGGGAAGCAGCAATTTACGGGATCATACGGCTACAGCTGACCCGAGATGGCGCTAGAGGGGATTATGCAGTAGTACTTCTAGTACAGTATGGTTTTAAATTGTCCCTTCTCAGCGAGATCTCAAGCTGTTTATTTGTAGGCCTACACAAGATACCTCAAAACTTATTGGCAGCTAATTATCCAACATCGAATGGCACAAAGTTGGATAAAAGGATTGATTTAACCAACTACAAAAGCCAAGCAAATTTCATGAGAAAGCACAACGAGCCAAATACTCTCAAAGCAAGTGCAATATATTGTGTCCCATGAAAGAAAACCATTCACTATTATGACATTTATTACTTCTATAATATGTCACTTTATAGTAACTTCCATGATAGTGATTACAAGCTAAACGGACACAGTATAAGCTATAAAGGTACTACCGTAAATCTCTGTGTATAAGGCGCACTTTTTTGCCGCCAAAAAAAATTTGAAAGTCGGGGTGCGTCTTATACACAGGTACACACAAATATATAGGAACATCTGCTATCATGACTTTTTGAAGCCAAGATAGCAGATGTTCCTATATCTCGATGTTCCGACACCCAGGTTGCAGGACGTTTTTTAGTTTTGATGTATGGCGCTATGCCTGGCAATGTCTCCTAGCTCAGTAATCGGTGTGTTGACTCACCACTCGGAAACTAGAACAACACTCAAATTTGTCTGTCATCTTGGTTTGAAAGTAATCTTTTTAATAGATCTCAATAAGTAGTTTACAATAATAATTCCTCCAATTTTGCTTTGGCGTACCACAAGGTTTTATCCTACATGTAGGTACTCTACTTTTTTAAATTTACATTAATGATCTTACACATTCTTTTAAAAACGACATTGTTACTTTTATTTGTGACAAGTTCACAAGCACAAATCAGCGCTTTCAACTGCACCTCGATGTTAAATGAATTTTTTTTTAAATAGGGGTGCACCTTATACACAGGTGCGACTTATACACAGAGATTTACGGTATGTCCCATTTGCGGCCAACATCAAATTCTGTAGAACTTTGCAGGAATTGTGAATATGTCATATACCGGTATGTTAGCAGTGCAGTCCTAGCATTCAAATTATGCAAGGAAACCCGTCTATTTTCTAGACATCACTGTCAGACACTATTGAGTGACTGACTGACTTCATTTTTCTTTGGTAATAACATCTAGGCCTATATAAAATGAGCTGTAAAGGGTACATGAGCATTGTCCACATCAATAACCCACTTTTTGCAATGGCCAAAAGAAAACTGATTGAATCTTTGCGCAGCACAACACGTACATCAATCGATATAAGGGTCTGAAAATCAGACTATTAACTAAAAGGATTGCAAGTCGATTCGACTACCAACAGTTGTTAATTTCACACAAAAAGACATTTTCAAGGTCTTTCGTTTTGAGGGAAGTTCTAAATTACTGTTACGGTACCTTTCAAATGCCGGTGGAACTTAACCTTTACATTTTTTGGCCTGCAAATGGGACATAGTTCCTTCAATATAAATTTTGAATGCTCATTCTTGAACAGTATTGATGCAATTAGAAGCAGCAAACTGTGAGATATAAAAATGATATTGCATGATCATTTGGTCCCTTTTTTGCAAATGTTATGATCTACCAATTTTCTCTTGTCAGATCAAAGCCCCTCATACAAATACTAATACACAATTTTTGTGATGTGATGAAATTTAAAACATAAGTCATTTTTAAGTGACTCATCGCAAATTATTTCATTCACCTAGGGGGTGTTTCACAAAGATCCTAAGTAGAACTTAATTCCAAGTTGGACTTAAAAAGTATGGAGAGCCATTTGTAGCCTTAAAATAAAATATATTCATAAGCAAAAATTCAAGTATTTTAGACTTTTCATGAATTCCACATCAAGAACATGAAATCTCCCATGATAATAGAAAATATGAATGACTTGAATTAACATTTTATGCCTTTTGAAATAACTTTTACAAATTTGTTCAATGATGTTTTATGGCTTTTCATAATTTTTAAGTCCAACTTAGAGATAAGTTCAACTTAGGATCTTTGTGAAACACCCCCCAGTTATGAAAAATATGTATATCAATAGTAAGAATACAAATTGTATCCAGTAGTTGTTGCTAGGTAGGGCAAACATTATGGCATGTCCTACCTAACAAAACGTGATGTCTGCAATTCACTTTCTCAAAACTGAAAAACAATTATTTGTAACAGGTGAACGATATAAGTTGTAATGAGGCACTTAACCAAGATTTATGCTTTAAAAGTTTAAAGGCATCGTTTAACAATGTTAAATCTGAGATGCACAGCCGTTCCGTGTTATCAGTCTCTGTGATATGGTGTAATATTGAAGCCCTAACAAAATTGTGCTTCAAAATGATCAAGAAGTGCCTCAAAAAAGTAAAAATCTTTGAGTGACTGGTTTTACCATACTCATTTTCCCCAATAGACTGTAGTGATATGAAAACCGTTAGGCAAACACAAAATTTGGTTTCGATTTCCAATCATAAATATCTTGATAATCAGACTGGCGATCCGCTTGTAGAAGTCATGGGATTCCTGACTGACCTAAAGTTTGATGATTATAATTGCAGCATGAGCTAAATCCAGGATTTTGTTTCAGAATCTGAGACAAATTAAAGTTACCGGATCCCTTTAATAAGCCTTTAAATTTGATTACACAACGAAAATGGATTATTGATAGGACATTGAGATGATTTCAATGTCAAGAGAAATTTCAATTCAGCCTTTTTAATGGCGCTTTTTTTCTTCTTTTGATGCGGTTCAATGCACCATGTGTGAATGGAGCTTCAGTGGCATTAGGCCTGTTTTCATCAGCTCGAGATTGCCAAATATCCTGCTATTTCAACTATCCCGATCGCAAATTATCCAGTTAATATGGACTTCATCAGCCCAAAGTTGCAATTAGCGGGATATTTGGTCGAGATAATCATCCCAAGATATCTTGGGCTAGTTTGCAAAATATCCCGCTATTTGGCAAAATATCCTGCTATTTGTCCGGTGCGTCTTCACCAATCCGAAGACTCGCACCATGCACGAACGCTGAGCAAAATATCTCGAGATAATTTCTCAAGGTCGAGTTTCAATTTCCGAGGTCGAATCTCGAGCTGATGAAAACGCGATTTTGTAACTTCAGGATTATTTCCCAAATCAGAAATAGTGGGCTATTTGGCACATCTCAAGCTGATGAGGACACGCCTATTGAGCCTTGAGAAATGGAGCTTACTCACCCTGGTCGACATGTGGTGGACGACAGCGATGCAGATACAGGCGTTCATCCTGCCATCGCCAAAGGGTAGAGCCAGCGAGTCGCAGACCAACCCCTCCAGACCACGGGCATTGCAGATAGCTATTAGTTGATTGCTCCGATCACAGCCGATCTGAATGATGTGCAAGAGATGGTGACAACCAAAGTGGAAGTGGATTAGGAGGTGGGGTGCATGACAGTCATTCAAAAAGCCCCGTTCATACATGGCGTGGTAATAAAACCACACCAACAAATAAACACGATAGCAAAATGAATATGCCATATGAAATGAAAAGCAACTAATGAAACATTTTCTGTATCTTATACCAAAAAGATAAACAAAATATGACTTTAAAGATGACATAAAATGTACTTATTCTAAAGGCTATGAATGAGGTTATGAAATCAAAAAATGTCCATTCATTAAATTGTTTCTTTAATTTATAATAAACAAATGATAATCTGTTTACTGTTTTTTTTTTTCTTCAAATAAATCTATGCTTTCAAATAAATGTATACTCTTAAAAAGAAGACAATATAGAATAACTGGGCTTTTTTGTGTTTATATCATGGTGTGTAATTAAAAAAACAGAAACACATAATTTGTGATATGATATATGTATTTATGTAAACTTTGTTCAATTTCTTCTGTATTTGTAACCTATGATTTGTATAGGGCCTCTCAGGAATACAGTTTTAAGAAAGTTACCCCATTTAAATAAAATGAATAAATAAATAAATAAATAAAATAACATCTATGAAATCACCTATAAAAAACCACCGCCTTTGGGCTAACTGAACATTTTAAGATGACATGTACTTGAATGGGACTTAAAAACTTCAGATCAGGCATAATTCAAAATGTCAAGTCAGCAATCAACAGGCTTCTATTTTAGCCCTTCGGCTTTGAGGCTATCATGTACGACTTGCTCTATATTAAAATATTAGAAATTTATTTGAGGGCATCTTCGGAGATCAAGAGATTAGGGGCACAGTACAGGGGAAGCGGCTCCACTCTGGACATTTATAATCCATTTTTATGATCCTAATCCCCTAGAGCAAATCACTCAAATTCATTGCTGAAAACCAACAATAAAATGGTTTCATGCAATCAACATATTGCGAGGTATTACCAAGGGATGGGGAAATGAAATGAAGAAGGACCGTACGTTATTAGCTGAAAGAAATTGTAGCCTGTTGCAAAAAGTTAATTTCTTGAAATGAAAATTGGAAATGGATCTACAAATCAAAGAAGTGTGAAGGTGGACCATAACTCACAGGTACAGTGGGGTGGGTGAAGAGGAATTTAGCCATGGAAAGCTTAAAAAAGAAATATAATTTTATGGTCTGGGAGTGCTTTTTAAATTCTTATGCCTCTGCTCACTGAAGGCGGAGGCAGAGGCATTACATTTTGGGCTTGTCAAAATATAACGGTGTTTTATCAAATGTTGAAATCAATCATGCTGGTGTTCCCCAAGGTACATGTCTTGGGTCAATTCTCTTTTTAATTATGGCCAACAAATTAATGTCAACCCATCATCAGTCTGCCCTGCCGTCCAACTGTCTATATGTCTGTTCATCCATGATATTTAAAGACCTATTTGAGCCATCAACTTAACTGAAATTAGGAGGAGGCTTTTCATTTGTTTTCATTTTTCTTTTAAACTATGGTTTTGTGCTTCATCTCTATTTGATGCAGTGTATTTTCACTTTTGCCGAGATCAAATGCATAGAAGAGACAGCTCTAAAGAGGACAGTAGCCTACCGTTTATATAAACAACAAATTCACCACAAACAAAATATATTTATATTTTCAACTTGTTTTCTCAACAGAGCATGTTTTATACCAAATATGGACCATTATGAATTTGTAAAAGATTGCATTTTCTAACTGTATGCACTATGCAGGTATTGATTTGTATTCATTTGGCATCAAATAAAACAAACATGCCAGATTTCTATAACACCACACAGGCTTTACATGAAATGCTTTAATGATGTATACAGGGGATACGGGGGATACAAATTCGACTGTCAGGAAGGAAAGGAGACATCAAAGTTTGTGGGGGTGTAGAAATCCCCTCCCCCCAGGCCCCCAAAATCACTATTTTTGACAATTCTGGTGGGTGGGTGGCTTAGTTTTCCTAAATCTGCATCAACTACTTTTTTGGGGTTAACTAATTACTAATTTGGGAAAGTACAGCCCACTCAACAACTTTGTGCTCTCAAAATTTCAGGATCAACGACACTCTCAACGAGTTGAAACAACTTACTAAAAGTTAAGAATGCTCTCTCATTAAATATCACTAGTCTTTGACTATGATGAAAGCTGATTCATATGCATGTTTTGTGATAGAAAAGAATGAATACCCCAACATAAATGTATGTACAAATATAATTACACACATACATATACATCCATCAACAACAACAAAATGAATAAATATATAAATGAATAAATAAATAATCAAATAATTTATAAATAATTAAAATAATTTTTATTAAACTCTATCTGTAAATTCAAGACAAAAGCTTTAACTAGTTAAAGAAATAGATTATCAAGATTTATTCAAGATTGTCAAGATTTATTCATTCCATTCTATAAAAAACATATATGCATATAAAATATAACACAAGTGTAAAAAAAAAAAAAAAAAAAGTTATACAAACATCAGAAGGTCACTGATCAGTACATTTAAAGGTAAAGAAATGAAATGGAATTTGGGTCACTGCAAAAGTTCAAATAAATTTGAACTTGTCGAGGCTGTGCCAAAGGTTTGAATTAAAATATTTTTGCAATAGATAACTATGTACATAAATAATTTACTGGACAATAACAAAACAATACAAAACGAAACAAATATATATATTGAAAGATATTATGAAAGAATATCACAGGTAAAAGACAGAAACTTATCGACAATTTTGTAGAAAAATGGAATGGCATGAATATAAGCCCAGGAAAGAAAAACAGACAAGAAAAAGACTGTGGAGCAAACTTGTGCAATGTTAGCAACATACTACATTCACGGAGTCTAAACACAGAAATTAATTTCTAAAATGGTAAATATCATATTTTCCCCTTATATTCCATAACATGTAGTCTAAGATGAAGCATTGAATATGGAGGTGACCTAAATCATAGTTGGAAAATCATGTATGATCTTTGTGTGTTTGCCTCTTCTCAGAGATCTTTTATATTTATTTTGTTAACATTTGTGTCAAGTACCGTCACTGCTCCTGTTTTTACACTAAAATGGTATTTCTACAAAATTTTGGGTAATGTAACCCGAGACTTCGTTGATCAGATAGCGTGTTCTACAAAAGTACTAAAAACATGACAACATAATGACAAGAATGATCGTTACAAGCCCATTCAGAAAAAGAATACCACAAAGATTAATAAAGAAATCATGCATTCCCTTGCTTTTCGCAATTTCATCTTTCTTATTGAAACACAATACACAAACATTCTGAAAATCAACTTCAGGGCGATATCAATTCAATACCATATTTTGTATTGCTCAAAAAAGAAAATCATGTTCAGATTAGGTGATCGTGCCTTCTCTTCAGTTGCTCCATGCCTCTGGAACTCCCTCCCTCCTATTCTTCACGACACCGACAAGCTAGAAAGCTTTAAAGGGATCGTTTAACAATGTTAAATCTGAGATACACGGGCCTACGTGTTATCAGTGTCTGTGATATGGTGTAATATTGAAGTCCTAAAAAAATTGTGCTTCAAAATGATCAAGAAATTCCTCAAAAAAGTAAAAATCTTTGAGTGACCGGTTTTACGTACCTTACTCGTTTTCCCCAATAGACTGTAGAGTTATGAAAACCGTTAGGCAAACGCAAAATTTGGTTTTGATTTCCAATCATAAATATCTTGATAATCAGACAGGCAATCGGCTTGTAAAAGTCATGGGGTTCCTGACTGACTACCTAAAGGTTTATACATGTAATTATCATTGCAGCATGAGCTAAATCCAGAATTTTGTTTCAGAATCTGAGACAAAGTTACCGGATCCCTTTAAGTCTGGCCTTCAAACACATCTTTTCCAGTTAATTTTTAGTACATGACTATTGGAGGAGCGGGCGCCTCTGAATGTTTGAAACAGATCAATGGCGCCATACAAGTGCTGTGGACCATCAATCATCAGGTAAGAATTCATTCTAGTGTTTCAGAAATTCAATATATGATGCACAAGGGTAATAAAATTACACTAATTAGGTTCATTTCTTGAAAGTCTATAGTGATCCTGTTTTAAAGGCCATCTGTACTAGTTTGGCTAGGAGGGATTAGACCACCCAGCGAGGTCACTGACAGGTGGGCTATCTCACAACTCAGCTCTCAATTAACATAAGAAAAAGAGGATCATGGGGGACCAATGGTCACCGATTAGGCATTGTTTTCTATATAGAGGGAGCAAGTAGCTACAAGTAGTCCAGTGGGGCTTTACCAAACGAAAGAAAAGCAGTACAAAGAAAAATACCAAACTATAATTCAAAAGATAGGTGTTGCATAAAACTGCCAAAGGAAATCCCATTTATTCGTCTTGAGCAAACACAAACATAAACAGAAAATGACATGTATTATGCATGAGATAATGAACTAGAGAAATATAGGTTATGGATTCCCATGTGAGAAAATATCATTAAAATTGCAACAAGAGCTACATCGCTCAGATATTTGCCCTCAGCTGAAACCAAATTCTTATAAAAAGAGAGAGAAGAAAATTACTGAGTGTTACCTTATTCAGACAGGGAAAACTCTGGTATGTTTCATGGTATTACTCCATGATTTAGTTTTTCTTGTGTGAAGTGTTCACATCGTGTTGCTAAACAGAGGATCGGGCACTGTTTGGTTCAATACAAGTACTTACTAGTAATCTAGAATCACAGTTGACACGTATGTCTTGTTATGCTGTAAGAATGCAGCACTGTATGAACTGGGCTGATGATGCATGGGTAGTCACTAAACCTGACTTAAAATGAAATTCAGAACCTGAGAAGCACAATGTGGGTTAAACAACTGCCTGTTTTCCTTCATAATGACTACTTTCCTACAATATTTCCAAACAGAACACCTGCAAGTATACCCCTTTTACCCTTCCATTAAGCTACATGTACTAGAAGTGACACTTTGTTAGACCTTTCTTTAACGATATTCCCCATCATATGAACAGGCCCTACACGCGACAGTGACCCTGTGCAGCCGATGCCTGCGCTGCGCAGTCTAAGCAGATTAACGTTTTAACAATCACTGGTCATGCAGGAAGAAATGACACCGGGCCCGCCGAGACTGTGCTCACAATGGAATAAAGAGGGCGCTGAGAGACCGATGATGCTGGAAGCAGTAGGAGCACAGGAAGGACGGGGTGGGTGTTATTGTAAGAGATGGCACGAAGGAGAGTCATTCTTGGACAGAGGTGACGAAGAAGGGGGAGTTGGATCAAACTAAGGGAAGGGTGAGGTTAGACCCATCCCCTCCCCTCCCCCCACCCCCCTCCAAAAAAAATATCTGATAATTATTATGCCAATGTGCCTGGTCAAAAAGTACTTCTCTTCCTTTCCGTTTTGCTAGAGGACCTACCTAGCAACACTTAATATGCAGTTTGCATTCTGACTATTGAAATACTATTATTCTTATCAGGTAAATGAAGTAAATTGTATTGAGGCACTTCACAAAGATTTATATATTACATTTGGTTACATCATGAAAATGGCCTACCGATCAGTGAAAATCTGGAGGAAGTAGGATAAAGAATAAGAGAGTTATTTTAGTATTGGGGTTATAGAGAAAAAAAAGAAAATTTGGCACCTCTGGGCCATACCTTGCAGCAGTGGCGTACCCAGGATTTTTCAAGAGGGGTGTTTAAAAATGTGAAAATCGCGCCGACTGATATTTCGCTCAGTGGAGGAGGGGTCATGAGCAATATTTTTTGTTGGCCCACCAGAGATTAGAAAATCGCGCCGACTGATATTTCGTATTTTGCTCAGTGGGGGGGGGGGGGGGGGGGGGGGGGGGGGTGGGGGGGGGGGGAGTGTGAGCACAATTTTTTTTTTTTTTTAGAGGGGGGGGGGGGGTTTAACCCCTAAAACAATGCCTAATCGGTGCCTATGATCCCCTTTTTCTCTATGTTAATTGAGAGCTGATTTGATGAGATAACCACCTGTCAGTGCCCTTTTGTATTGTATTGTATTATTTATTTGGCACTTTCAAGAAATATAACAATAAAACAATGTAATCATGGTAAATACAAAATTAGAATGAAAAAAAATTAACTAGTCAAACCTGCGTTAGTGACCACCTGTCTACAAAGGCCACATTTGTTGTTTCCCTTGTAAATGGTTTCTCTTGGAATAATGTACTGAAGAAATCCGTCTACAAAGGCCACTTTTTGTGTTTCCCTTGGGCGGTCGCTATAGACAGGTTTGACTGTATTTTAGAATTTTCATAAATTCCACATCAAGAACATGAAATCTCCTTGATAATAAAAAATATGAATGATTTGAATCTACATTTATGCCTATAAAAATAAATTTTACAAAATATTTTCAAAGATGCTTACAGCTTTCCAGAATTGTTAAGTCCAACTTAGAGATATGTTCAACTTAGGATCTTTGTGAAACACCCCCAGGTTGCACAATAGGCAGTCATTATGCAACACCACATCCAACATATGCAGGTCAATGAACTTCTCTGACATCACTGTTTCAATCAAGATGTCGACTATATCATGATAAAATGGCTTGAAAGGAAACCGCAAACTTTGGAGAGATTATTTTCCTTGCTAAGAAATTGAATTATAGTAATTTCAAGATCAATTTTCAACTGGCTGACCATTTGTTATAAGATTATGAGTTAATGTTTCCTGTGTTTCATTTTCCTTTAATGTCAAGGTAAACTTTTCCCTTTTAAGTTCGTTATATAAATCCATTTCACTGGAGGCTAGATCCTTTAACATTTTTCCTCTCCTTTAAATCTTTCTCTACATATTCATTTACACTGGCTCCTGAAAATTACTTATTAGCTACGATTACACAGGTATCCTATAACAGATAGAATAAAATTCAATAAACAAACAAAAAAGAAATATATGCAATTAATACTTCCTGAACAGGGGAAACAGCATATGGATAATTGCATTTCAATTCCCACCAGGTATTCTAGGTAAAATCCCTAAATATCCCTTTAATACGATCATTGCTGGAATAGCAATATCACACCACCGATCATGCAAATTAAAAACACCTCAAGGGAGTCAAATGCTCTTAGCGAGTCCACCGATTCTCTAGTATCGCCTTTCGCGCAGTGTCTATAATCGTGTAAAGCGGTGTTCTCCAAAGTAAAAAAATATAATTTTGAGAGACTGTTAAGTGGCTTGGTGTTCATCAAAAAGTGATTATCATATCAATAATGAAGATTAGAATTTGTCCTTGGGGTTATGAATTTAGATCATTATTATTATTGCCTTCCATCTCTGCTATTACAGGTAAGGAGAATTATTCTAAAGGTTAATTCCACAATTCAGGAATTAACTTTTCATTTCTCCTCTGTTATTAAATTGCATATCCTCTACATCTTTTTCTTAATACATTGCCAGAAAAATGTTTTGTGTTTTTATTTGTCTGTTTGTCTTTTTTTGTTTGTTTTGTTTGTTTTATTGTTGTTTATGTTTTGTTGATTTTTTATTACTTGTGAAGAAATATGAAAATTATAAACACAATGCAGTGCTCCATTGAAATATTAAGGGTATAGAAAAATAAATAAACATATAATATATTTATCTTATCCCAAAAAACAGACTTAAAACCCCACTGTCCTACTTATAGCTACTTGCTCCCTCTATATAGCAAACAATGCCTAATCGGTGACCATTGGTCCCCAAAGATCCCCTTTTTCTTATGTTTATTGACACCTGATTTGATGAGATAACCACCTGTCAGTGACCATGCTGGGAGGTCTAACCCCCCTGCTATAAGTAGTGCAGTGGGGCTTTAAGCGGAATGGGGCAACGCACTTAAGGCCTTCAGCCAGTCGCACAATGCAAAATTAATGCTGGGTGCATGAATCCTAAAGGTATGCAAAGCTGGATAATTCATGTTCATAAATACCTGCAATAAAGGTGGGGTACATATTTTTCACAGCTTCTCCATTCGCAGAAATGTCTATACATGTAAATCTAATGCCTGGTGGGTGTTTCACAAAGACTAAGATCAACTTTAAGTTGGACTTAACTATGGCAGGCAGTTCATGCCACTGTTTGCTCTAACCATTTACTGGCATTGGTCTCTCAAGGGACGTTTAAATCGTGGTCACAAATCTACAGAATTTACATTTTTTGATAGTTCATTATTGAAGGAAAAAATATTATCTAGAGACCAATAGTGAGAGCAACCAGTGGCATGAATGGTCTGTCATAGTTAAGTGAAGTCCAACTTAAAGTTGATCTTAGTCTTTGTGAAACAGCCCCCTGTACATACTACAGGGTCATGATGGCCCACTTTACATGTCATCTCTTTAATATGGTCTAATCATCATCATCATCATCATCATCATCTGATTAAAATTAAAATGTCAGCATTATGCCTCTTAAAGGTAGTGTATCCCTTTTGCAGCCAACATGGACTCCTGACGACGGATAGTAAACCTGTTTGAAATGTCGAGCCACTCATCCTCTCCAAGCGCTATAGTTCTCCTTAGAACTATATGCCAAGAAAGATAACAACAGTCCTTTTCAGGACTACACACCCCCAAGAAAGATTACCGAGTCAGAGTCCTTTTCAGGACTCCTCAACCCTCTCTCTCTCTCTCTCTCACATGGTGCACCCGCAAACCTACTGTATAGTTCTAAATTAGTATTATCTTTCAAATGTCATTGGAATTTAACCTTTTTATTTTTGTTGCCTGCAAATGGGACAGCTAGAGTACCTTTAAGAGGGGTTCCGGATTTTCATGCCAAGATGGCACTCCATCACTCCACTTTTTCTTGTCTCAAGCATCCTCCTCATTCAGACCAACCTTACTGCTTTCTTTCATCACTATATCTTTTCATCAAACCTTCATTCTTCTTTTCCCTCTTATGCCATCCACTTCCAGATTCCATACTCTTTTCACAGGCTCATCATCTCCCCTTCTCATCACATGACCCATCCATCTCAATCCACTTCTCGTTACCACTTCAACCACAGATTCTTCCAGACCCCGGCCCCCCCACTTCGGGGTCGGAATGATCGCATGCGTGTTACCAAAATGTCCGGTAAAGGGGTACTTTTTGTGCGACAAAGTCCGGCCCGAGAATTGTAAAAAAAGGGGTGTATTTGACTTTTCACCCGGAGATTTCTTTAAATAGGGGGTGTTTTTCTTTTTTTCTCTCATCTCTTTGGATTTCTGAGAAATTATTCCGAATTTATGGGGGTACATTGAACATTTTTCCGTATTTAGGGGGGTCTCCAAGGCAGGAAAAGCCTGCTAAAAGCCCGCGAAAGGGGGGTTCGGAAATGTTGGCAGTCCTCAGATAGGGGGTGTTTTCAAAAAGAGGGAACGAGCATACAGTGTACGCGTACCCTAAATTACACTGAGTGGGGGGTCCGGGTTACATACCCACCCTTTCCATGAGCTCACTTGTGTTCTTTCTATAGAACAGTTTCACACCACACATCATCCATTATCATAGCTTTTTCTGCTCTCATCAAGATACTGTCATCTATTGTCTTCGCATTCCAAGTTTCTTTATCACATACCATTGTTGTTCTTTAAAGGTATAGACCAGTGTTGGAAACACCCCCCCTCTCAAAAAATGAAATGTAAGCTCTTGTTATCAATCATGTGAAAGAATATGTTTTTGACTAATTCGTGATGATACAAATTTTGCCGGGAAACCGCCTACTAATTGATATACAGTATTTGGTAAATTATCATATCGATCCGGCCTGGATAGATATCGCGTAGTCCCATATACAGCTTTCTGTGTACAGTGCTTGTAACTTTATCAAGACTGGGTCAAATTTCTTATCATTTTAATGATTCCAGAACCTTGCAGTACACACCAATACTTACAGTATATGCTAGATGATCAACCTTTTCTGATCGATTCCACAACATTCCTTTCACAATGCAATCGCATGATCTGAACTGGTCAATACCTTTAAAGGTACTATGTCCCATTTGCAGGCCAAAAAATGAAAAAGTTAAATTCCAACTGCATTTGAAAGATAATACTTATTTAGAACTTCCCTAAAAAAGGTGGGGCTTGAAAATGTCTTCAAGTAGGAAAATAATGACTATTAGTTGTCAAATCGACTTTAGGGCTATAGAGCCCAAAAGTAATAGTCTTGATTTTCAGACAATTGTACCGAATGGTCATACGTTTTATGCTGCGCAAAGATTCAATCAGTTTAATCTTGGCCATCACAAGAAGTGGGTTATTGATGTAGACAAATGCTCATGTACCCTTTACAACTCTTTTCATGTATGTTATTACCAAAGAAGAAAAAAAGCCTGCAGTCACGTAATAGTGTCTGACAGTGAAGTCTAGCAAGTAAACAGGTTTCCTTGCATAATATGAATATGAGGACACTGCTAACGTTTAAATTTCACAGATAGGACATACATGACATATTCATAATTCCTGCAAAGTTCTACAGAATTTGAGGTTGGCTGCAAAAGGGACATAGTACCTTTAACACAAGCCTTGTTGATCTTGCCTTTTATTCTCCAAGATAACAAAACCTATCAATCTTTTCAACATCTCCCATATCCACCCCTACTTGCTCCTCCACCCCCCCCCCCCATTACTAATCCCAGAATGCTCATACCAACAGACAGACTTACAGCTCTCAAGAAGCACATTATGAGACAAATTTATGCTTGAAGCTACAGATACTACTGTACCTAGGAAAAAAGGAAAAAAAATTGTTGTCACTATAACATTATCCTGATGTTGCAACTATTTTTAATAGATAATCTTCTGGACCGAGCAAATGCAAAATGAAATAACATCTTTTCATTTTTTTCAAAAATGTATCTATTTTTACTAGATAACCCTCTGGACCAAGCAAATGCAAAATGAAATAACATCTTTTCACTTTTTCAAAAATGTATCTATTTTTACTAGATAACCTTCCGGACCAAGCAAATGCAAAATGAAATAATAACTTTTCACATTTTCAAAAATGTATGACTCAGGAGGGCCTATTTTCTTTAGGAGGATATAAACCAATAAGCTATCCTGATCCATAATATATTTTGAGTAGTGCACCGAGGGAGAAGGCACTTAGGAGAAAAACAGAAATTAATGATATTTGTGTATGCGACATACGGGAGAGTATCGGGACTACTGCCAATTTGAGATCTGCATAAAGTGAACTCATATTTCAAACATTCATAACTTTCTTATTATTGGTCTAATCTATTTCAAACTTTTGCCTTTCTGTTTATCTTACTTTTCTGCTTTCATACAAATGAAAATATTACAAGGGTTGGAGAGCCACTTACTTAATAATCAGTCACTTTTAAAATGGTGGGCTGTGTCATGAGAGTACATGGCCCTCCTGAATCCTGGACCTTTAGGTATGTCATCATCAGCTCAAGATTGCCAAATAACCCTCTATTTCAACTAACTCTATCGCAAATTATCCAGTTAATTTGCGTCTTCATCAGCCCAAAGTTGCAATTAGCGGGATATTTGGTCGAGATAATCCTCCAAAGATATCTTGGGCTAGTTTTCAAAATATCCCGCTATTTGTCCGGTGCGTCTTCACCAGCCCGAAGACTTGCACTATGCGCGAAAGCTGAGCAAAATATCTCGAGCTCGAGTTTCAAATTTTGAGGTCAAGTCTCGAGCTGATTAAGACGCGATTTGTAACTTAGGGATTATTTCCCAAATCAGAAATAGCAGGCTATTTGGCAATCTCGAGCTGATGAGGACAGGCCTATTGAGATCACCTTGTCAATCAATCAATAGGATTCCAGTCTCAATTGAATTAAAGCTTGCAGAGTGCCAGAAGGGTCCTAATTACCAGTTTGACATGTTAGTTAGAACTCTTCCACAGTTTTCATTGTGTGTAATTTAGAAAACAATATCCCTTTTTAAGTTTTAAGAAAATTCTGTAAGGGGAAAAGTAATGTTCATTTAAAAAGTAAGAATTCTTTAAATAAAGATCATAAAATCACAGGCATTGTGAACTACATGTACAAGAGTGTAATTTTGCTTCTACAATCTACATTCCGGTAGCCCTAAATTTTGTAGGATTCAAACAATTTGAAATTCATAAATGTAGCTGTAGTGTTCATTTTCAATCCTGTAGTAAACATTCTCCTTGCATAGAAACTATTTTCTTCTCTCTCTCCCATTGTCCACCTCTCCCCCCCCCCCCTCCCATTCTGTCCACCTTTCCTCTCTCTCCCTCTCCCTCCTATTATGTCCATCTCTCACTCTGTCTCTCTATTTCCCTCTCCTCTCCTCTCCTCTCCTCTCCTCTCCTCTCCTCTTCTCTCCTCTCTTTCACTCTCCTCTCCTCTCCTCTTCTCTCCTCTCCTCTCTTCTCCTCTCTTCTCCTCTCCTCTAATCTCCTCTACTTTGTTCTCTCCCTTCTTCTAATAGCCCTTCTCATCTCATCAAATTTCTTCAAGTCTAGACTAAAGCAAAATGGCACAAAGAAATTGAGCATTTGTTAATGGTAACAAGTTTCATGAAACAGGGCCCTGATCTTCTGAAACAAAGGTCGCAAAGAAAGAAGAGAAATATCGCATGGAACAGTGACACCTCTTGGCTTGGGGATGGAAACAATATCACATGCTTTATATGCCCACCCACACAAAAACAGCCACCAGAAACAATAAAATGTTCATACATCTATATCTTATGACACATGTAGAGTTAACAACTAAGTTATTCACACCCCTTCTAAGTCTAATATTGCCAAATTAAACAACCCTTGCCAGTAATTGGAAACATTTCGCCTTGGTATTCTATTAGGCCTGTTTTCATCAGCTCGAGATTACCAAATAACCTGCTATTTTAACTATCTCAATCGCAAATTATCCAGCTAATTCGCGTCTTCATCAGCCCGCAGTTGCAATCAGCGGCATATTTGGTCGAGATAATCATCCCAAGATATCTTGGGCTAGTTTGCAAAATATCCCACTATTTTTCCAGTGCGTCTTCACCAGCCCAAAGACTCGCACTATGGCTAACGCTGAGCAAAATATCTCGAGCTAATTTCTTGAGTTTGAGTTTCTAGTTTCGAGGTCGAGTCTCAGAAATAGCCAACTATTTGGCACTTGATCTCGAGCTGATGAAGACATACCTATTGAGGTGGTTATCTAGTGCATCATATCTCGATATGGCGGTAAAGTGAAGGTCATTACTGACATCACTAGCAACAAATCGATGGCAAATTGTATCAAACCACGTTTGGTATTCACCTTCTCCCTCAACAGACAAACATTCGTTTCAAACTAACTCACAATACAATTATTACTAATTACTCAAATGACAGTTTGGCAATTAGGAAATTGGAAAAAGCAACGGATCATGACTTCAATAACACAAAAAGTCATCCCATTAACATCAATAATAGAAACTTTGATGGTCTATGTCAAAGGGGTATTATTTATTAAGCGTAAGTGAAAGCAGGCAAATTACCTGACGGAAACAAAGTTACCAATTTTTGGCGAATTACCAAAATTGTTTTTAAAAAGTAGTAGGTCTTTTCTATACTTTATGAAGGAACCTATTCTTTTCTTTTGCAGACGAATGTAGGTTCAATCATAATAGCTTGTAGAAATACAAACATGTAACCCATTTTATTGTATCCTGGGGAAATTGAGTTAATTTACAAAGATTGATACATAATTTGGCATCCTTTCATTAAAGGTAAAGACCAGTAATGGTCATGCGATTGCATTGTGAAAGAAACGTTGTGGAATTGATCAGAAAAGGTTGATCATCTAGCATCTAGCATCTGCAAGGTTCTGGAATCATCAAAATGATAAGAAATTTGGCCCATTCTTCGTAAAGTTACAAGCACTATACACAGAAAGATGTATATGGGACTACCCTATCTCTCTCACCAGACCATGAGAGAGATAAATTTACCAAATATATGAATTAGTAGGCGGTTTCCCGGCAAATTTTTTATCATCATGTATTAGTCAAAACATATTCTTTCACATGATTGGTAGTGAGAGCTTCCATTTCATTTTTTGAAATTGGGGCGTTGCCAATACTGGTCTTTACCTTTAACCTGTGCATGTAGCATTAAAAAACTAACAAGCTAGAGTTTGTGCTAAAGGATGCTTGAGCCAGCTACAGTAAATATGAAGTTTCAGCCCAACCATAAATAACTCACAATTTTTTTTTTGGAGGGAGGGGGGGGGGGGGGGGGTATATTTGCGTAATTTCGGAGAGGACTGGCTTTTCAAAGAAATACAATACATGTTTACTCCAGAAAAAAAAGTAAGAAACAGCAAAAGAGATGTTGCAGATAATTAATTTTGTTCACTTGTGAAATTTATTGTTGGTTTGAGCCATAAGGTCAAATAACAAATGGGGCCAGTCACCACGAAATGAGTCCAGTGTCGCATTAGGCTCAATCGTAGTAATAGCGATGTATAGTGTGTATGTACTGAAAATTGACCCACCTACCACATTTAAGATTTTTCCAAAAATCGACTTATTAATGTCTTGTAGTTTATGTCCCCAGAGCTTAGGTCACGAAAATATCTCCTAACATTTGTTGGCAAATAATATAGGCTATGTTACGCATCATTAACTTTACACCTAATTATCTAAAAACTGGGTAATCCCATTGTATATAAAGTCCAATTAGGTTTTTGTTCATATTTCTGGATATAATTTATCAATTTTAATGTGTGACCCCTTAATTTAAAGCTTACTTAATGTAGATTCATATAATACTTAAAAACAGGAATAAAATTTTTGACCAACTGGACTCATTTCGTGGTGACAGGCCCCAAATAATATTTCTCTCTTCTCTTTGCCCGCCCCCCCCCCCCTGTCCCTCTCCTCCTGACTCTCTCTCTCTATCTCCCCCCCCCCTCCCTCCCTTCTCATTCCTCTCTCTCCCGCTCTTTATCTCTCTCTCTCTCTCCTTCCCCTCTCTCTCTCTCTCTCTCTCCCCTCCCTCTCCTCCCCTCTCCTCTCCCCCTCCCACTCTTACTCTTTTACGCTATGGTGGAGAAAACTTACCCCACTTACAAATGAATATTTCACTTTATATCACAACAGAGAAAACTACCGCAGTAATTCACTTACCATGTGCAAGTTCTTGTTTACTCCTAGGTATTTGCCATTACCGCAACCTACATGAAAGAAAAATGGTAAACAGAAAGCTTTATTTATTTTCCATTCATTCATTAGTTCATTCATTCAGTAAGTCGATCATTCTTTTGTATATCTACTGTATATCTTCAGTTATTAGTGAGCAACGTCGATCGGGCGCTGCTCAGTGGCTGCTGGGCTCACGATCAATTGGGCAAAAAGAATTTCCGTTTCGGTTTGATAAAATTTGGAGTGGAATATTAGGCTATTATTATTATTATTATTATTTATCTCCGAAAATCTGCAAAAGTATTTGCTTTAATACCCAAACCAATCAGGCTTTATATTCGTTTGGAATGTAGGGATTCTTGGCCGCTTTTAAGAAGCCAAGACAGTTTCGTCTCACGAGTAAAAGGTAAAAAGATGCCCAAAAAGTTTGGACAGTTCAATTAGCAGCTCCCAGCATTAAATCAGAATTAAATCACAGAAACTACTTTTGAGTTTAATATCAAGTATCCTCAAACCCGGATCAAGAGGTTGGTGAGGACCAGGGGGTGTTTCACAAAGATTCTAAGTCGAACTTAACTCTAAGTTGGACTTAAAAATTATGGAGAACCATTTGTATTATAAATATATTCAAAAGCAACTAGATGGAACTTCGACTGCGCGCAGTCGAAAGTGATGCCTCCGTCATAGAGCAATTTTACAAACCAAAACGGAAGAAATTTTTCAAATTCAAGTTCGGTTGTAATCCATTAACAGGTTCTCAGAATATCGTGATTACAAGCTATTTCTCATAAACATGTATGACCCTTTGATCTTTGACCTCATGACCCCAAATTCAAGATACATGTCTTGAGTTTGATGGTAATCCATCCCTCGGTTCTAATGATAATGCAATCACAAGCTATTTTTGCATACATAATGAGCCTGATGACCTTTGACCTTGACCTCATGACCCCAAAATCTAATCAATTCATTGCCTCAGCAAGATACATAATGTACATGTCCTGAGTTTCATGGTAATTTGTCCATCTGTTATAATGATAATGTGATCACAAGCTATTTTTGCATACATAATGAGCCCTGTGACCTTTGACCTATGAACTCATGGCCCCAAAATCTAATCTATTCATTGGCTCTGCAGGATACATACATGACCCAAGTTTGGCAGGAATCCATCAATCAGTTCTTGAGATAACGCGATCACAAGCTATTTTTGCATACATGAGCCCTGTGACCTTTGACCTCGTGACCCCCAAAATCTAATCAATTCATTGGCTCTGCATGTTACATACATGACCAAAGTTTGGTAGGAATCCATCAGTCGGTTCTTGAGATAACGCGATCACAAGCTACTTTTGCATACATGATGAACCCTGTGACTTTTGACCTTTGACCTTGTGACCCCAAAATCTAATCAGTTCATTGACTCTGCAAGTTACATACATGACCAAAGTTTGGTACGAATCCATCAGTCGCGACTTGAGATAACGCGATCACAAGCTACTTTTGCATACATAATGTGACCTTTGACCTTTAACCTCGTGACCCCAAAATCTAATCATTTCGTTGGCTCTGCAAGTTACATACATGACCAAAGTTTGGTAGGAATCCATCAGTCGGTTCTTGAGATAATGCGATCACGAGAACGGGACGTACGTACGTACAGACGGACGGACGACCCGAAAACATAATGCCTCCGGCTACTTCGTAACGGAGGCATAAAAATTCAAATATTTTAGACTTTTCATAAATTCCACATCAAGAACATGATAATAGAAAATATGAATGATTTGAATCAACATTTTATGTCTTTTAAAATAACTTTTACAAAATATTTTCAAAGATGCTAACAGCTTTCCATAATTGTTAAGTCCAACTTTAGAGATAAGTTCAACTTGGGATCTTTGTGAAACACCCCCCTGAAAGAAAATACAAAACGGACCACCTACCAACATCCAGCACCAGAGAGCCTGGTTCCAGCCCATTCAGGAAGTCCACCACTTTAGGCCAAGGCTTGTAACGAGTCCCACTGAAGTTCTGGGCAATGTTGTTGTATACGACGTGGACCTGCTGGGCCTCAAGTTTCGCCGCTTCTTCCTCAGATTTAGGATAGACCACCTGTGGATCAAAATAAAGAAGAACTTGCTTGATTGAATCATATTATTTCAATTAAACGACAACTCATATAAAATACTTATTGCTTTACACAATAATCAGCAGGGGGGGGGGGGGGGTGATGCAAATAGATTAATGTACCAGTATCAGTAGTTCCATAGGCATTACAGAAGGCATCATATCTAAAAATCAGAAATGGCTGGCATGAGGAGACTAGTACTACTGGCATTGGCCGTTCTTATACATACAAGATCATTTACTCTGGATACATGTAGATATATGCATAAAATAATTATCTACTTTAAGGGTAAAGCATATATTAAAAGCAAAAAGGCCAAACAGCTGATGCCATCTGCAAGCTACCGTAGTCTCCTAATAAGCCATTTTGTAAATACTATCTGCGCATGGGCAGATAAAGCTCATTTCTGATAAAATTGTAAAACCCACCGAGATGAATACGTTCTCATGTTATGTAATCATTATTCATGTGTGCACCTACTGTACATTCTATGATACAAGAGGGCAAACAAAAGCTTTTCATGAAGCACATACATGACTTTGGCATTGATTATTCTAAAATACACAAAGTGGGACTTCTTCATGAGTAAAAAATCTGTGGATAATTGGGGTCATTTGACCCATGTGCTAACTACGAAATGGTCAATTGCCCATCATCATCATCATTACGATAAGAGGCCTTGTCAACAGACTAGGAATGTTCTTACTAATGCAATGCCTTTCTGCTTGGCACAGGACGATACAGAACTTTGGAATGTTAGTTTGAGGACTTTCAGAATGCCTCAGAAAACAGAAAAATATCTGCAAGCTACTGCAATCTCCTAATCACCCTTCATCATCATCATTAAGATGTGAGGCCTTGTCAAAAGACTAGGCATTTTCTTACTAATGTAATGCCCTTCTGCTTTGCACATGACGATACAGAACTTTCAAAAGTTAATGTTATGCCTCAGAAATCTGAACATGATGAGTGTATACATACATGTATAAACTGAACAAGATATCATACCTGTGGTGGTGCCGTCACCCTTTTTGACTTCTGACTGTCGCATTGTTCTGGGTACTCTACAAAAGGAAATTATATCAATAATAATAATCAAAATAATCAAAAATAATAATAATGATATAAATAATATAATGATATAAACAGTCAGGTACAGCTAATTGCATATCTATGTGTTTTGTAGGCAAAAGGACTGGGTAACAAATTCAAGCATAAGTTAAATCCCTAACTCTGGATAAAAAACTATTAGTATCAACAATAATAATAACAAAGGTCTATATCTTTATGTTCTATTAAACAGGATGTAAGGAAAAAAAGGCAGATCTACATGTAGGTGTTGATCCTTTCACAACAGGCATTCAACATTCTGTGGCTTAGCTTAATAACTTTTGATCCATAGCCCTAAATATATACCACATGTATGAGTAGAAGGGACAAAGATGTCTGCGCACACTGCACCCATTTTTGTTGCATGATCATATATTGCATTAATTGATAAGCAATTTTTTTAAAACAAGCTTTTAAATCCTGAAATTGGCTACACATTGAGAGGGTCAAACTCATTGCCTTTTGATAAAAATCTGCAACTTCTTGCTTCGCCCCTCAAAAAATAGTGCTATTCCTGCCACCTCGATCCATAATTTCAACTAGAGCCTCTCAGTGCATGGTATATAATTTGTTTACTATACCATGGATGACGTCACGGTTACATCATAGCAATGTTATGTTTGGTCACATGATGCTATGTTGACCAATCACTGAACAGGATTTCTTGATCAAAAATATAATAAAATCTATATCTCTGCAAACAATATGCAAGGGTAAAACAAGAAGTTGCGGATTTTTATTATTTCATTTTCATTATTATTATTTTTATGAAGGTTGGTTTGAAAAATATAAAACAAATATATCATGCATTATTTCAAGCCACTAGTTAAAATTATGGATTCCTTGGCGACAGAAATGGCACTCTTTTCTTTGGGGCTACGCCCCTCAGAAAATAGTGCTATACCTGCCACCTCGATCCATAATTTCAACTAGAGCCTCTCAGTGCATGGTATATTTGTTTATTACAACAGTGTAGCAATAAAAGAATTTGTTATTGTTGCCAATTTGAAGAACACTGATGTGATCAATTTAGCCCTAAAAATAAATCCAGTCTTGAAAGGGATAAAGAGTTCTACAAAGGATTACTCACTGCAGTCACAAGGCCCTCTTCTCACAGCTCGGAAAGTAAAAGATGTGCGCTGCCCTCTCTGGTGGAGGGTTAGGTTGTCAGGGGAGGTGGGATCTGGTATAACGTCTGTCTTCTTTGGAGTGATTCTGAAATGATTGACATGAAGGGGATTTTCTATTAGAAAGAAAAACAAATATATAATGACTTGCCTTCAAGCAAGTCATGGAAAAACAACTCCTCACCCCAGCTAATGTTAAACCAGATTTACATCAATCTCAGGGCCTGTCCATTGTTTGAAGAAAACAAGGAAAACGCTCTCGGCGGTCTCGCCTGCATTACGCGATTCGGTATGATGAAAAATTAGGGTTGGAACATTATTCATAGGCAGGGTGGCCAATTAGCAGGCTCCAAAAAATGAAATCCTCTAAATATAATCACATTTTGAAGTGAATATTGACTAAGAATCATCAGAAGAATTATTTACTATTAAATGTACCACAATTGATAACTTGAATGAAATATGAACAAATTAATTAAAACAATTATTAATTCTCATATTAAGTTGTGAAAATATAATCCAAGTCTTCTGACCTTTGACCTTGTGACCTGGAATTTGTGTCATATGATTTGTGATACTTGATAACCCTTGGGTACAAGTTTCATGAAATTTTAACAATCAATTTTGACAATATGCTAAAAAATTTAAAATCTTGATGTTGATGCCACAACAAAGTTTAAGTTTGTTGACCTAAAATGACCTTTGACCTTAACTTAGTGACCTGAAATACTACTCACATGATTGGGGATACTTGATAACCCTATAGTCCAAGTTTTATTGACTAAGAACTTAAACTTTCAAAATTATATCAACTAGATGGAACTTCGACTGCGCGCAGTCGAAAATGATGCCTCCGTCATGGAGCAATTTTACAAACCAAAACAGAAGAAATTTTTCAAATCAATTTCAATTGTAATCCATTATATACATATATGACCCTTTGATCTTTGACCTCATGACCCTAAATTCTACTCAGTTCATTGGCTCTGCAAGATGTCCTGAGTTAAATAGTAATCCATCTGTCAGTTCTAATGAGAATGCGTTCACAAGCTATTTTTGCATACATAATGAGCCCATGACCTTTGACCTTTGACCTCATGACCCAAGAATCTACTCAGTTCATTGGCTCTGCAAGATACATACATGATCTAAGTTTGGCAGGAGTCCATCAATCTGTTCTAATGATAATGCGATCGCAAGCTATTTTTGCATACATAATGAGCCGCATGACCTTTGACCTTGACCTCATGACCCCAAAATCTAATCAGTTCATCGGCTCTGCAAGTAACATACATGACCTAAGTTTGGCAGGAATCCATCAATCGGTTCTTGAGATAAGTCGATCACAAGCTGTTTTTGCATACATAATGAGCCCTGTGACCTTTGACCTTTCATCTCGTGACCCCAAGATCTAATCAGTTCATCCGCTCTGCAAGATACATACATGACCAAAGTTTGGCAGGAATCCATCAATCGGTTCTTGAGATAACGCGATCACGAGCTGTTTTTGCATACATAATGAGCCCTGTGACCTTTGACCTTTGACCTCGTGACCCCAAAATCTAATCAGTTCATCGGCTCTGCAAGATACATACATGACTAAAGTTTGGCAGGAATCCATCTATCGGTTCTTGAGATAACGCGATCACGAGCTGTTTTTGCATACATAATGAGCCATGTGACCTTTGACCTTTGACCTCGTGACCCCAAAATCTAATCAGTTCATCGGCTCTGCAAGATACATACATGACTAAAGTTTGGCAGGAATCCATCAATCGGTTCTTCAGATAACGCGATCACGAGAACGGGACGTACGGACGTACGGACGGACGGACAACCCGAAAACATAATGCCTCCGGCTACTTCGTAACGGAGGCATAAAAATTCAAAAACTTAACCTTAGGTTAAGTTTTTGATGTTGACGCCGCCACCGCCGCCGCCGCCGTCGCCGTCACCGCCCCCGTCACTGGAAAAGCGGTGCCTATGTCTCGCTTTTTTGCTACGCAGGCGAGACAAAAATCATGATATGAAAAAAATATTGTAAAAATATTTTGAAATTGGGAATAAAAAAATTAATCAGAAAACCAATTTAAATTGGGAAATTATCAGGCTTGCTCTTATTCTGAAAGGGTCCTTTCTTCTCCCAGTCTCTTACCCATGTGTCCACTTGTATCTTGCCTCCCCTGTCATGACCAGTAGACTACGCCTTGGAAGCACAACAGGGACCTGGTGGCCTTCAGGGTTGGTGAACTCCATCACCACCTGACAGGAAACAATCATGAAAGGTACCGTGGGGTGTTTCACAAAGATCCCAAGTTGAACTTATCTCTCAGTTGGACTGAAAAATTATGGAAAGCCGTTAGCATCTTTAAAAATATTTTGTAAAAGTTATTTTGAAAGGCATAAAATGTTGATTCACATCATTCATATTTTCTATCATCAAGGAGATTTCATGTTCTGGATGTGGAATTTATAAAAAGGAACTTGAATTTCTGCTTTTGAATATTTTTCATTTTAAGGCTCCAATGGCTGTCCATAATTTTTAAGTCCAACTTAGTGTTAAGTTCTACTTAGGATCTTTGTGAAACACCCCCCGGGTTTGAATGTACAGGTTATCCTGACTAGTGTAGCAATGCATGGGAATGAAGAAGGAGGTGTTTTGGGCTATCATGTTTCTCCATGTAAAAATTACTTAATGTAAAGCATTTAACTTCCCTATTTAAAGTCTGTCTGCACTAGTTTTGCCAGGGGGGATTAGACCACCCAGCGTGGTTACTGACACGTGGTTATCTCATCAAATAAGCTCTTGATTAACAAAAGAAAAAGAGGATCATGGGGGAGCAATGAATGGTCACCAATTAGGTATTGTTTGCTATATAATTATAGAGGGCGCAAGTAGCTATAAGAACTGTAGTGCAGTGGGGCTTTAACTTCACTATTTAAACTTATATCTTTACAGAAGTACAGTAGTATTTGAAAATGCAACTTGAAAATGATATCATGGAATCATGTAATCACGTTGGATCCAAAACAAACAAGAGCACAAGATTGTGGGGGTACTTGGTCCCTTTAACTCTCTAATAAATAATCTCCCTGTGCCACGTGGGACAGAATTATCAAAGGCATCAAGTTTATCGGACAGTTTCCACGGCAAGATTAATCTACACTGGTGTTAAAGCCCCACTACACTACTTATAGCCACTTGCGCCCTCTATACAGCCAACGATGCCTAAGCGGTACCCGTTGATCCCCCATGATGCCCTTTTTCTTATGTTAATTGGGAGCTGGTTTGATGAGATAACCATCTGCCAGTGACCTTGCAGGGAGGTCTAATCCCTCCATGCCAAACTAGTGCATAGGGGCTTTAAAAGGGATGTTATGGGCCTAATCAAGACTGAAAATAGCTTATTTTGCAAAGCCTTTGTGATGCACAAAGCAATCCTTCTGTCAATTAGTGCCAATTGTTTTGTGCAAAGTTGCACATGTCCCAAATGAACTACTGTGCAGAGAGGCGAAGATAGCAACCAAAGAGTTACAGAAAACAGAAAATTTGAGTCAACCGGTCAAAAGGATTGTTCAGATATAGCGCAGTTAACCGCCGCAAAAAAAGCACTTTTTTTAAAGGTGGTAATAGGTACTGTGTGCAACAAAGGACTTGCTTATATTCACTGAGCTCTGTGTCATATTAGATACAGAAATGAGAAGTGTATTACACTTTACGTCATCATGAGAAGAAAAAAACGCTGTGCTTTTGCCGCGTCTGAACAAGGCTTAACTCTACCTGTGATTCCAAGCTGAGGGATATGATTGCATCTTCAAAGGCTGAATGTGTGTCTACATGAGGTGGGATACCTGCAAACACAAAGATTACAAAAAAAATACATTAGAATTGAATACCATAACATGAGAGAACATCAAGCCTGTAAGTGCCACTAAGTTGCAGAGGATTATCATATTTTAACTATCAACAGTCAAATACATGTACATGTATATGTTTTTTATTCATTATTAACTTTGGCTTCCACATACTTATCATAAGAACAACTTTCATGTTACATTCATTTTCTTCTGTTTTAGAAGTATACTAAATGCTGTTTTGGTTCAAGCTAAGATCAAAATATTAGCATACTATTGCAACCAATCTCAGAAATATTACCAGAGTTTCATTTGGTGCAAAATATGATGCCTGTAATTGATATTTCTTGCATTTTTGTACCTAACTTGAGCCTAAAAAACGGCCAAAGGGTGGAGAAGATTTCACCAATTCTGCAGCAAACAAAACCATGAAAATGAAGACAACACACAATATTTTCACTATTTTGGTTCAGTGTACAACAAGTCACCTTGGCCCGGTTGATACTGGTTTATGGTGAGCTGATCCGGTTTGAACTGGACATGACCAGTTTCCATGATCTTGTTGATGACTTGACCATACAGTTCTGGCATGCCTCCTGGCAGAGGCTTATCTCTGTCTATATTGTTAGTGGAGTAATTGAATTCATAGCCGTGGTGTTTCACCTTACGATGCTTCAAACTCTGGTTTACTGTGAATAAATCAAAACATTTAAACATAAAGTCAGCATTTTCACAAAACAAGAAGTATTGTTGATTTCACAATGTGTCACAAATTATCCTGCTAGAAATTTTTTTCTCTCTAGACTTCTGAATTGCAGGACTGCCTTAAATTCTAAAAAAACGCATTTTTTCAGCTATCATCAGTTTTTTTTTTTTGAAAAGCCAAAATAGGTCAGTCAGTTATGTGGCTTCATTCGTAGAAAAAAACAAATCTTTTCATAAATTACAAGAGCACCCAAAGTTGAAAGTGAAAATAATCTTTCCTTCAAAAGCAAAATTATGCATAATGTTAGAACCAAATTGGATTAATGAAGATGTAATTATGCACCACTTGTGGCTAATTATAAATCTGCCTAGCTACAAGCAAAACTGTCAAGAGGTTTTTTGTTTTCTTTCTAAGAATGGCCCGAAGGACAAAAAAAAACATAAATACAGAAAAGAGGGGAAATCAGAGTAAAAACAAAGGGAGGCGGACATAGGGATAAACTTCTTACCTATCTCTGAAGGACTTGCCCACTCAATGCTGTCAATTATTTTCTGTTCCAAGCTTTCATCTATGAAATCAGGTATAATCACAAGACCTGGTGGAGGTTCACTGGACTTAGGTTTGTCTGTTGGCACTGTGCACATAAAAACAAGAAAAATGAATTACAGTATAATTACAATTGAAATAAACCTGAATATATTTATTTGCATCATCTATCCAGCCAAATAGACATGCATGAGTTATATTTACACAGCTTTAGCTTGGCAAAAAAGAGAGATCCAATAAAATGTTCAGAAAAACAAAATTAAAAAACAGTTTTCAAGGTTGGTAAAAAAATGGATAGATATAATATAATATATAGTCAAAAATGTGATGATATGCAAGATTGATTGGGTGGAAACAAGATTTCTGGATTTCTATACTATTTGCAGGCAATTTTTTTCTATTTGTACAGGAAAACTTACCACTTTCAACAAAAGAAAGGTACAGAGTGACATTGGATGGTCCCTGACCCTCTCTCAATTGGTGACCATGCAGTCTGTGCATGGCAGATGTGGCGAGAGAAGTGTTACCATACTTCACGAAGCAGTAGGGTTTTTCCCTCAGCATCACAACATCTTCCACTGGTCCTACAGTGCTGAAAATACTGTGAATTTCATTTCGCTGAATTCCGTTCCCAAGACCGCCATTGGAAACCAGCAGAATCTATAAATGTAGAATATAAGGTAACAAGAAAAGGCTGATTTTTATCATTTACTATTACTTCTTCCTCAACTTACAACTTCATCATCTTATACTTTACTTTTAGGCTGGGAAAGAGTGAAAATGGATATAATTAACTTGAGGGATAACAACAAATGTAAAAGAGAAGAAATATAAGTTGAAGATGAATAGAAGAAGGGATCCCAAGGAAGGAGAGGTATAATGGCAGGAGAGTAAGAAGAAGAATTAGAAGAAAAAGAAGGAGGAGGAGGAGGAGGAGGAGGAGGGGGGGAGGGGAGGAGGAGGAGGAGAATGAGGAGGGGAAGAGAGGAGGGGAAGAGAGGAGGGGAAGAGAGGAGGAGGAAGGGGAAGCAAAGTAATTGAAGCAACAAAGAGAAAAAGAATATGAAGAATATGAACAGGATACATATAGAAGGAGGAGGAGGAGGAGGAGGAGGAGAAGGAGGAGGAGGAGAAGGAGGAGGTGGAGGAGGTGGAGGAGCAAGAGCAGACAGAGGAAGAGGACAATAGGAAGAGTACTACTACTAGGATGAAATAGATCTATGAGTATGAAAAGAGAGAATGAAAAAGAAATAGAAGGATGAGGAAGAAGAGGTGGAGTGGTAGATGAAGATGAAGAATAAGAGATTCGGGGGAGGGGTTAAATAAATAAGGTCAATAAAAAACAAACATTTTCTGTCAGTAAAAAAAAATATTTTCAATCTTCAATTGAGAAAATATTAGCCATATTATCATGATTATATTGGATATATGATCATAACAGGCAGTTCAAATTCTAATCCAAAACAATTATGTCATATGAGCATAAATGTTAGTAGATTGTACAGATTCGCATAGAAAGTTTAATCGCCATTGCTCTTGTTGTCTTCTTCTTTTTAATGATATTTCAATTGTTGAGCAAATATCACTTTTTTACTTTGTCTTTGACTTTGAATAGTAAGGATCCATTTCAAATTTTCAATCATGTTTGATTCAATTATTATGACACAAATTATTATTTATATTTTATAGCATCTTAATAACACATTGACAAGATCATAGAAATGTTAACGTTTGAGACAATCAGGATTGGGGCCTGCATCTACACTTGGAACACGATAACAAATACACCACACTCCAGCTCCCCGACGTCGACACTCACACTGCACTGCATTCTGAAATTTCATCTCACACATTTTCTTATTTCACAACATAAAAATGAATATGTGGGAACGGCTAAAACTGGCTAGGCCAGATTATATTTTCTGATATAATTAAATTGAGATACTTACAGGCGTTGGACGGGTAACTGTGTGAATTCCATCATGCTTAAGTAATGTATGACACGCTTTAGCTTGTTTTTTAGCGAGTTTCCTTTCTGATTTTGATAGTTTTGTTGGCGAGTCGGCGACTGCCTCTGCTCCTCCTGAACTGGCCATGTTGTCGTTAAAACGACAAATTGAAAAGGAAAAACAACATTTCGCGAAAAGGGACTATATTTTTTAATTCTTTTTAAGCCTTACCTACCGTGTGACATTTTAACTATATATTACAACGTCAAATGAAATCAAAGTTAAATGTTTTTTCTTTACTCACATATTTGTCACATGTCAAAAGTCTTTTGTCAAAATCTTACTGTTTGATATTGAATTTGGAGCTCAAACCTAGGCACTTATATGCAATACATGTAGGACTGGACAACATTTGCTTTTGACTTTGAAGGCCTTTAAAACTGTTGTATGAAATTCATACAAGAAAATGACCTATATATAATCAAAAGTTGAATATTTGATCTTTACTCTTGTATATGATCCGTTTCAAAACTTACTGGGCATTACCAGAGTCTCACCAGGCGCGTAGCCAGGGGGGGGGGGGGCGGTGGGGGCAGTCGCCCCCCCCCCAAAAAAAAACGCCGGCCAAAAAAAAAAGAGAGAGAAAGAGAAAAAAAAAAGAAAGAGGCATAGGAAGAAAGGGGGAAAAAGAGTCGAGAACGGAACAACGAATCGTCAAAGCTTCCGCGCTTCGAGCGGGAAGGGGGAGACTGATATGAGTTCAAATTAAGGATTAAGAGTCGGGAAAGGTACAACGAATGGCTTTCTTTCTCTAATAATTTAATGAAACGTCAAAGCTTCGCGCGAGAGGGGGGGGGGGGGACAGAATCCAGACAGGGATTAAGAGTCGGGTAAGGTACAACGAATCGCTTTCTTTCTCTAATAATTTAATGAAACGTCAAAGCTTCGGCCGAGAGGGGGGGGGGGGGGGGGACAGAATCCAGACAGGGATTAAGAGTCGGGTAAGGTACAATGAATCGTCTTCTGTCTCTAATTATTTAATGAAACGTCAAAGCTTCGCGTGAGAGGGGGGAGGGACTGAATTCAGACGAGGATTATGAGTCGAGAAGGTAGAACGAATCGTCTTCTTTCAAAGCTTCCGCGCGGGAGGGGGACTGAATACAGATAAGGATTAAGAGTCGGGAAAGGTACAACGAATCGTCTCCTTTCTCTAGTAATATAATGAAACGTCAAAGCTTCGCGCAAGAGGGGGGAGGGGCTGAATTCAGACAAGGATTACGAGTCGAGAAAGGTACAACGAATCGTCTTCTTTCAAAGCTTCCGCGCTTCGCGCGGGAGGGGGGAAACTCCCCCCTCCCTGCACCCACCCCCCTAGGGAGCGCGCTTCGCGCGCCCTTAAAGTGATTCGCACGCTTTACGTGCTCACTACCGCCCTCCCTAAAATGAAATCCTGGCTACGCGCTTGAGTTTCACCTCTCTGGTATTACTGTTTGAGATTTAAGTGTAAGGGCTCAATTAACCTGCATGTAGGCGGGCATTTTGATGTTTCTAACAGCACAGTATGTTTGGGCGTCCAAGCTTTTTTATTTTTTATAAGAAAACAAAATAGGAATGTGATATTCGATGTATAATTTCTCACTCAAAGAATTTACTGCTCTTGGAATACAAAACAAAATCAATGTGATTTTAGCAATCAAATCTAAACAATTAAGAAAACAGACAAATCCTCTTGTAAAGTAAAACAGAGTTTCAGACAAAATGATTCACAAGAACTCCAAGGTATTTGCATTCAAGTCATGTATATTTGTTGTTACTGACCAAAATCAATAGATGATAATTCCTTCTTTTTTTTGTAAATCATGTGTGAAGACATTTGAAACATATAAATATATATTGAAAATGCTTTCTAATTGACAATAGTCAGGTTCTTTTAGAACAATACAAAGATAACAAGGGTCTTTGGCTGACTTCTCTTCTCTAACAGTTTGATATAATGATGATGATGATGATGATTAAGATGACGATGATGATAAAGAAAAATATAAATATATTTTGAAATTCTTTTTAATGGACAATAATCAGGTTTTTTTAGAACAATACACAGATAACAAAGGTCTTTAACTGACTGCTCTACTCTAACAATTTGATATGATGATGATGATGATAATGATGATGATGATGATGATGATGACGACGACGACAAGATGATGACGATGATGATCAGAGCTGCCAACCTTGTGCAACCAAAAAAAGGAATCATGATGGCAAAAAAAAGGAATTTCAAGCAAAAAAACAGAATTCATAAAAACGAAACTTACAACCACGCGCGACACACTTCCAATGCAGAAATGTTCATTGATCATGCTGTTTTTTCCATACAAGCAGGAATTTTTTTATCGGCATTTCATTCTTTTTCTTTTCAAGTATGTTTTAAATTTAGTTTTCTATTGAATTTGTGATCAAATCACCATTTTAGGTCAGTTGTTTGACGTGCGGTATATGTAAAAAAAAAACGTAATAACGTAATTTGGAGGAAAAACGGAGTAATTCCGGCAAAAACGGCATGGTTGGCAGCTCTGGATGATGATTACAATGACGATGATGATGATGATAATAATAATAGTAAGAAGAATAACAATAGCAATATTAAATAATACCAATAACAATATGTTATAATAATAATAATGATAATATTAACAATAATAGAAAAAATAGTAATAATGAAGATAGTAACAATCTTGCATATTTTTAACCTGCCAAACATTGCGTTTCAATTAAGGCACCATATGCTGCTGTAGTCCTTGCAGCTCTAATGCAAAGCATACAACTATACCACACATAGAGTGAGGACAACAGCACCAAAGTTACATCATATATAATATAAAATATAAAGCTTTGATATAAAAATGTTAACTGCTTAGCGGGATTTGAATAAGTGGATTTTTGATGTGGTTTTGAAAGTGTGTAGGGATGGAGCATTTTGGAAAAGGGGAGGCAAGCTATTCCCTAATTTCAATGTGCATCAGGAAATTGTGAGCTGAGACATTTACACATATCTGTTCTTTACAGTTCCTGCTCTTTTGAATATGAACAGATGCAAAATCATAAATAATTTTGATCATGACATTGTATTTATATACATGTACTTAGCTGCCTTAGAAAATATCCTCTACAAGATGTAGGCAGAGACATACTGTTACAACATTGCACTTCACACAAAACTCCTGAAAACATGTTTTCTCTGTAGAACTATTACACTTGTTGAATAACTCTGTTCCTAAAATTGATCAATATTTTGAAGATTTGAAAAAATTATATAAATAAATGTATGATATAAGATATCATCAAATGCACATAATACCATATGTGCCTGTCTCACATTTTTGAAAGCAAATAAGCAAAATTTCAGACACCATTGTATGATTTTTATATTTATTTTATTTTTTTGTTTGGCGGGGAGAGGGGTAGAAATTTAGAGACTAAAGGAGAGATATAACTCAAAACCTAATCATTCATGATTAGCATATTGAATGACAACTAATTACGCCATTACATTTACATTTTTACCCTGTGATAATATATAAGTTTAAAACAATCCTCATCCTTATAGAGCACTATCAAATTAGATCGTTAATCCAAGTTTCATGTCTCCTCAACTTAAACATTAGTCCCCCAGACTCATTGTGCTACTTGACAATCTATTTGGTACAATATAAAGGTTAAAGTGTTTATGAGCTATAATAGTCGTTTGGGAGCAACATAATCAAATGGTAATTTGGTCAGTGAAAGTTTCTAGCCCAATGAACAGCTGAATCTGCTACACATCAGGTGACTTAGATTTTTTAACTCATTTTACCCACTAATAACGAGTGATGATATACAAATTTCAAAAATTAACTTCAGATTATATATAGATTTTATTAAAGTTTAATAAGTTAATATGATCTTGAATGTAGGTTTGGTCGCAATAATTCAGTCAACAACATTCTTTCCTTGTCCACTTTATTTAAAGGGGGTGTAGCGTGGCTAATACTGGTTAAAGCAAATCCACGACTTCTTTTGGACAACTGCACGTAAACAAATGGACTTGATTAACGGTCAGCGCGCGCCGCAGGGTTCACAGACAGACAGAAGTTTTCCTCACGCTTCGGTTTTGCGTATGTACTGCCGTCGCATCGTCTTATTATACCTGATTGGCCCCAAGTCCGGCCATGGGAAATACACGTAGTGTCGTCCTGCTACACCCCCTTTAAGTAATTAACAGTTCTAAATGCTGACTGGAAGAACATTTGCTTGCTCAATTCCATCTAAGGAAATCACAAATAGCAAGCTGCATCAATCAAAAATGTCCATCACGATCACTCCTTTTAAAAATCATTTTCCTTTTCTCAGGTGCTCAAAATGATCTACGGTCCTCTGGATGGCTTCGTCCAGACTCACGATGGGCTTGTACCCCAGGAGTTTCTTGGCCCGCTCGCAGCTGTAGTAGTGGTAGGTCCCTGCTATGGCCACCTTCATGGGGGTGAAGGTGACATTGATGTTGGTGAACGGCTTGAGGAGAGTGCAGATGAACTCGATGACGAGGGAGATGAAGTAGATGAGCCAGTAAGGGAGGTGGTACTTCGGAGCGTCGTAACCGAGGCCGACAAGGAAGCGGGTCAGGACGTCCCAGAAAGGGACGGGTTCGTCGTTAGTGATGAAAAATGCCTTGGAAAAGAATATAGACATGATTACTTGTTTGTTTCTTGTCTGGATGCAAAACAGATGAGACTTATAAAGATAAAGTTGATTTCTGGTCATGTGATTGCAATGTGAAAGAAATGATGTCGAATCGATCAGACAAAGTTAATCATGTACATGTAGCATATAAGTATTGGTGTGTACTGCAAGGTTCTAGAGCCATCAAAATGATCACCCCAGTCTTGGTAAAGTAACAAGCACTGTACACGGAAAGATCTATATGGGACTACACAAACATGTTGCATAAAAATTGGGCCTCGTTTTTAAGCTGTTACTCGTCATATTTAAAATATGAAGGCATTTGAAGAGCCATGCTTTTCAGGGAACAATTTTCTCTGATGTTCTTCCACACTTGCATAATGAAAACGCTCACAAATTATTTTTCACTTCTCCCCAAAACTCGACCTTCTCTTTAAAACAGGGCTTCCAGCAATTTGGTTTCAAGAAGAGAAGAACTGTTGTAATCTCAGTTGACAAGTTGTAGACCACTCTAGACCTCAAAGAGAAATTTGCATTTTTACCCAGACAAAACCATTCATAAGATGCACTGTATGCCTACCCCTTCTTCTGGAATATATTATAAACATACAGGTATGTATAAAATACAAATCCATTGCGTTTTCTACTATTCAGTAAAAAAATTCTCTTTACTTCTGTATCTCTTTTTATTTTTTGTCATGACCTCAAACATTTCATGCTAGGCCCGACCTTTAAATCTCAGCCTGATCAGTTAATCATAGAAAGACCTGAAGAAGAAAAAAAATAAGTGAAGGTATTTCAGTCTCACTTTTCCATGTTTCATTGTGAAAGATAACACTAAAGATTTCTTGAGGATGGACAAGATCCATACATTTAAACAATCTGGTGGCGTTCCACAATACTTGTCATCAGTGACAAATGACAGTTTTGAAATAAACTACTGAAATCCTTGCTTCTGATTGGTTATCAGCAGATTTGTCACTGATTTTTGTCATTTGTCATTGGAAAAAGGCTTTGTGAAACAGGCCTCAGATTTATCAAACTGCATCTTACCTTGCCTCCTACATTGTCTGGGTCTGATACAAGCTTCTCTGCTGCCAGCACGTGACCGTGGACCACATTATCTACATACGTGAAGTCAACCAAGTTTTCACCATTCCTGTAGGAACACATAAAGCACATATTTAAACAATCAGGGACACAATCCTACGTCTTTTTAATCTGTGGTATGCCTGATTGTATTTTGATTCAATTCTGAAAAAATATATCACATAAAGTGCATACTTAAACAATCGGGGACACAATTCTAGATCTTTTTAATCTGTGGTATGCCTGATTGAATTTTGATTCAACTCTGACACAAATATATCGTGCATGAATAAAAATTACCAAAAAAATCTGCACAGCTCGATCCTTATTTTGTGGCGATACTGATTGTTTGATGCCGTGAATTTTTCAGGGACAAACAGACTGTGAAAACTTCAAATTGGCAATGCTGCAAATTCAATATGGGAAGTGTGTTTAGTCAGGTGGCTTTGAAGAAGGTGACTGATGTGCTATTTCTTAGGAATCCAGAAAGTCTGTTAATAATAATAATAATAATAATAATAATACATTTATATAGCGCAGCTTTTATACAAAATATATTCAGCTGCGCTGGTTAAGAGCTCCTTTTTACTAAATTCTACAAAATAAGATCTCTCAGTCGAACAAATAAGTTTTTAAATTGGATTTAAAAACATTGAGAGATGGAGTGCTTCGTATTTCTATTGGCAAGCTATTCCATAGTTTGGGGGCAGCAATAGCAAAAGCACGGTCCCCAAGAGTTACTTTAGTTTTGCCATTGGGAATCTGAAACAATAATTTATCTGTGGAACTGCGCAGGCTACGACTGTGTGACTGGACTTTGAGTTGAAGTAATTCTGTGATGTAATTAGGGGCTTCAAGCGGCCCTTTATGAATAGTCTCTTGCATAAGTTTAGTAACAGTAACTCTAACTAGGTAGAGGTGTCGTGGTCGAGTGGATATGTCACCGGAATGTGGATCACAAGGTCCGCGGTTAAGTTAGGCCACGGAACTAATTTCCTTTGGCAAGACATTAATCTACCTTTGCCACACTTGACCCAGGTGAGGTTGGGTACCTGGCAGGAATTCATTCCTTGAATTGCTGCAGCGCCGTGATGGGAGCCATGCTTAAACCGGGGTAATAATTTCCAAAGCTCTTTAGAAGTGCATAGAGACTTTACAGTGTGATACGTGCTATACAAGCACCGAATATTATTATTATCACCCAATATCTTTCCGTATTTTAGCACTTCCCCCCCCCCTCCCCCCCCCCCCCCCCCCAAAAAAAAAAAAAAAATTGTTTTAATAACAAGTTCAGCCTCCAATGAGCACATCAGGGTAGGATTCTATGACATAGTAATGTACTCACCCAATCATAAATTTGGTTTTGCCGGCTCTGGCTGTCTGGACCAACGTTGGCACCATGTGCACGTCACCTGGTCCAAAGATAGAGTGAGGTCTGATGGCCGCTGTGTAGAAGCTCTCAGCTGGGTTATTT